>JBAMJV010007189.1:0-51275 GCA_037951105.1 Echinarachnius parma
ATCACACAAATACACATTTTACTAATCACTCAAAACTGTTTGCACTTGTCAACAAAATCACTAGATCCCTTTAATCTCTTTCAGTACATGTAAGAGAATGCTAACGGTCTGGGAAAATGGTATGACAAGGTATAACAAAAATTATTATCAGTCTACAACTTGGGTTCTCTTACATTCTAAAAGAGATTAAGAGGACACTTAAAGGGCAATGCAACTCAAGAATAGAGTTTATCCTACTTTATACATCGTAATATACCTGTTTATTATATATGTACATTATATGTACATTATTCCGACTCAGATTTCTGCTTTGGAAGAAATATGAGAAAACTCTATCGGGTATACCACTCTTCACGCGAACGCTGGAGGCCGCCATTATTAGATTTGCACGGATTACATGCACTAATGAATTTCAATAGCACCCATTCAAACCATTGTTAGCATGGTTAGAATACTTGTAGATGTACAAGTATTCTAACAATGGATTGAATGGGTGCTATTGAAATGCATTAGTGCATGTAGTCCGCGCAAACCTAATAATGGCGGCCTCCAGCGTTCGCGTGAAGAGTGGTAAACCCGATAGAGTTTTCTCATATTTCTTCCAAAGCAGAAATCTGAGTTGAAGTAATGTTACAATAAACAGGTACATGTATATTACGATATATAAAGTAGGATAAACTCTATTCTCGAGTTGCATTGCCTTTAATTCACATAAGACAATCTTCAGAAAAGTTTGAGGATTTACATCCTGTTCCTGGTGTAGAATTCTATTTTACTTAATATTTTGACCTTTTTGCTATGATATTGATACATTGGTTATATATAAGTTACCAGGCATCATCGGGTGGCATATAATGGTGTTATGCCATACGATATGTTGGGGCAGAAACCTATGGATACTCTTACACACAAAGAGGACAATAGATTTGTATACAAAGAGAGAGCTGAATTCTGGTGATAATCTTCCACACAAAAGAGAAAATAAACATAATAAAGAGAATACATTTCTTGAAATTTATACTCTTGAGATGATGAGGAAATTGAATAATAATGCCAAGTGACGGTCAAGTTTCATCCAGTTTCAGAAATAGATTTGTATTTCTATATAACTAGCAAATTACCCGTCACCAGATCTTTGAGTAAGATAATGTTGTATGTTGTATTTTTGTATTTCGTTATTTTTTGTATCTGTCCTGTAAAAAACATTTGGTCAATTAATGGAATCACTGTTTGAATGGTTATGATATGATTTAATAAGTGTATAATTAAAAATACAATCTCATATTCACAGGCATATGCGTACACGGGGGGGGGGGGGGGGGTGGGGGGGGGGGGGGGGGGGGGGGGGGGGGTAAAAATTCCACTTTGATGAAAAAGGGCTGTTTTGGGTTTCCCCCCCCCCCTCAAAAACATATTCACGGACACCATGAACCCCCCTCACAAATTCTTCACCGACACCCCCGCCCCCTTTTGAAAGAATCTTCACCAGTACCCCCTCTCGAGAAAATCTTCGACACCCCCCCTCGCGTCGAAAAATATTCACCGACAACCCCCCCCCCCCCTCGAAAAATCTTCTCCTACACCCCCACCACCCCCCTTCGAAAGAATCTTCACTGTTACCCCCTCTCGAAAAAATCTTTACTGACACCCCCCTAGAAAATTCTTCACCGAAAACCCCCCCCCCCTCGAAAAAATCTTCACAGACACCCCCCCCTCCCCCGGTGGTGATTCAATCTCATATTCACAGGCATATGGGTACCCGGGTGGGGGGGGGGGGGGGGGGAGGGTGTGGTTCAAATCCCCCTCAAAAAATATTCACGGACACCCACCCCCCTTACAAATTCTTCACCGACACTCTCCCTCGAAAATTCTTCACCGACAGCACCCCCCCCCCCTCCCCACTCGAAATACTTGACCGACACCCGACCCCTCAAAAATGTTGGTTGAGGAAATAACACACCCCCCCCCCCCCCCCCCCCCCCCCCCCCCTCAAAAAATATTCACGGACACCCACTCCCCTCACAAATTCTTCAGCGACACCGAAATAATCTTCACTGGTACCCCCTCTCGAAAAATCTTCACTGACACCCCCCTCGAAAAATCCCCCACCCCCTTTCGAGATTCTTCACCAACATCCCTCCCCCCCTTCGAAAGAGTCTTCACCGGTACCCCCTCTTGAAAAAATTGTCATCGACACCCCCCTCGAAAATTCTTCACCGCCCCCCCCCCCCCTACGAAATATTTCACCGACACCCCCCTCGAAATACTTGACCGACACCCCTCGAATTACTTGACCGACACCCCCCTCGAAATACTTGGCCGACACCAAGCCCCTGGAAAATTTTGGTTGACGCAATAACCCCCACCCCCTGTAAAACCCTAGGTATGCTGCCAGCGATCACATGTCAAACAATAAACAGTATTAATTAAATCGTTGTCAAGTAGATCAATAACCCTAATTCCGTTGCTCTTCTTGTTTACACGTCATTATTTACAAAAAGCACACATTTGTTATACTTCAGTACAACAAAGTATGCACTTCGAGTAAACATTTACAATTAGCCTTTATTCAGAAAATTAAACCAGTGACAGAGAGAAACCTATTTGGTAGCCGTATACCCTGTTTTGCCAATTTTGCGAATATCGTGTTGAAAATGTGAACAAAAATCACCCGATCAAATTCAGTCATGCAATATACGGACATGTACAATCACCCGAAATGTGTGTACAATGTAGTAGATTGTGCGTTGACAATGCACAGATGCCGGACCTACAATATTCCGCTACTCTGTATATAGTCCTATGCAAATTCCCCGATTGACGGTCGCTTTCGCTTTTGGAATGTACTGTTACCGTAGATTGTCTGAGCATGTAAGACATCAATGCGATGTATAATTCCGCCACAGAAACTGGCTGTACCCAGCATGTCTGTACGCAGTACTATATACCAATGCAAAACAGATCCCGTCCATCCGTTTAGTGGATCAGCGAAATTTTCTGATATATCGCGAAATATAGTTAAAAAGGATATCGCACAGCTTGCGTACAAACGTCAGATCCATCGCCCAGCTAAAAATATACGCGGAAAACTACCGTGACGGACAGCAACACACGGACACCAACACCGCTTATTATAATATAGATGTTACAGCTTTTGTATTTGCCATGATACATGTATTGAAGTTTCAGGGTGTCGACCTGTCTGAAGTGTATATACTCTGGCAAAGGACATTCACACTAAAATAAATGAAAAGGAAATTTAATTTACAATTAAACAACCATCAGAAAATTTTGAGGGATTATCATGTTTCATGGATCCTGTTTTCTAAAATAGAAATTAATCTTAAAGGGATAGTTGAGTTTTGGTAGAGACTACTTATTTTTTTTGTGAGGTAATGAAAAACTGAGTGTAAAATTTGAAAGAGCATAATATTTAAATAATAAAATCATCTTTGTTTGATCAAAATCGGTTCAGAGACGGCTGAAATATCCATAAATATAACAATTTGTTATTTTGTAATAAAGCTGGGGCCCCGGGTTTATTAGAGAATTTTTGAACCAGTCGTTAAAAATTCAAAAAAATGCTTCCTCTTTTCAAAAAGTTACAAAATAGGTATTTAAATAGTTGTTGGTTATTTCTCTATCTAATCACTATTTCAACAAAACATCACATGCAAAATATTTTATTCAAAATGGTTGAAACCAATGAGTGTTTAGAGAGCGCCCTCTTACGTTTTAACTAGAGCTGAGTCAAACCGGATATTTTGCATTTCGAATATGAGTCGTGTAAAAACGGTCGGATATCGAATATTCGAAGAAAAAAAAAAAAAAAAAAAAAAAAAAAAAAAAAAAAAAAAATCGATTTTTTTTTTTTTTTTTTTTTTTTTTTTTCCATAATTTTTTAAAATAAATATTCTGTCCGTTTTGTTCAATTAGAATCGGCAGTGCAGTGTGATGTTAGTGTACAAACTGCTGTCAAGATGAAATACTTTGATATCTCATCATAGATTCTTCTAAATTTGGCACTCACTATACAATCCTCTTACCAAGGCTTTGGTTTATTATTTGTTTTGTTTATTTGTAATTTATGTAAAATACCTTAACTTTTAACTTTAGCAATATATAAGCAGGGTTCAATGTGCCATTTTCTGATCGAATCTATCGAATGGGGATAACAAAATTTTTTTTTTTTTTTTTTTTTTTTTTTTTTTTTTTTTTTCGGATATTCATATCCGAAAATTTGTATTCGGTATCCGACCTTCACGGTCGGATATCGAATAGCCATTCGATTTGACTCAGCTCTAGTTTTAACGGCTCTTTTTGAATGATAACATGATCTTTACTACATCATTTGTAATGTTGTGTTCCTTTCTAGTTATAACTATTAGTTTGTAATGTAATGATGCAGGTTTTGGTTACTAAAATTCAGTTTCACCAAAACTACTCTCCTTACCAGAACTCAACTATCCCTTTAATGTTTGCCCAAAAAGTGTTTGCCCAAAAAACACACCATTACTTATTTTTAAAATTTTTTATTGCAAACTAATCTAAAGGAGATGTGAAAATAGACTTTGTGTGTCATGTGATAATGATCATTCAACTGTAATTGTGTCAGTCTGTAATGTTCAGAACATAATATAATGATGCAATGGAACTATTATCTAGTTGTGGGTGTATGTTTCTGTCTTTTTGCAAAAATAGAAAAAAAAAAGGAAGCATGAAAAGAAATCTTATGCCAAATTGTAGGTGCCTTTTCATTTTTGGGTGAAAGTGACAAAGTGTGAAGGCTTTACGTACATTTTTGGCTAAATGGAGTTCTGTAGGTCAGAGCATTGTCTATTTCACGCCAGTATTTCAGAAAATAGTCATTTCTAATTCAGGGAATATTTGTCTAAAGTAAATAAAGTTACTTTGAACATGATTATCTCTGAGGTACAAAATGTGACTTAGTGCCTTTTGCAACCAACAATACTTTGTATCATAGTGTTAAAAATTCATATTAGAATTCTGCAATTAAAAGAAAGATGTAAACATTAGCTTCGGTAAGGATTTTGTTTGTACAATTTTCTGCAAACTTCTTAACCCTTTCTCTGCTTCGTTGTTGGTGGGGAATTTCCACTTTTCACTGACTGAGAAAATAGGAATATGTATATGGAGCAGAAAATCCATCGCACCATGTAACAAGATCCTGGACAATACAAACTCTCAAACACGTCATTCTTATTCTCTCAGATAGCCACCCGCCAACAAGTGGAAATACCCCACCAATGTTGAAGCCCGGACAGTCTGATGAAGTTTGCAGAATTTGCAAGCAAAAGTCTTAGTGAAGATTATTTCCAACATCTTTATTTTTATTGTGTAAACAAGCCTCTACACTAATTTTTTTCTTCACTAGCCCATTTTAATAGGCAAGTAAAAAAAAAAAAGAAAAAAAGAAGTCAAATTTGACTTGCCCCAACAGAACATTTACTTGCCCACGTATTTCTATAATATGACATTATACAAACAAAATTACATTTTTCTCTCGTATTTGATATTTTTGTTAACATTCCTTAATCGGGCAACCAAACTAGAACATTTATACAATTTGACTTGCCCTGGGCAATAGGGCAAGTGCTATTGTCGAGCCCTGGTGCCCTGTTTACGACATATCAGGTGGAAATTTTTTTTTTTTTTTTTGGGGGGGGGGGGGGGGGGCTGGCAACCCTTTTCTCACATGTTAACTAGACTATGAACATTTTACTTCCTGATGATTTACATTTTAGCAGAGACGGGTACAAATGTAGCCCTTTTTTCTTTGATGTTTATTGGAACATGTCAAAAGCCCTTTTTTTAATCGCTTCAGTTTCCTAGAGTTATTTGTTTGAAATTTCAAGGTCTCGTGCACATGCATCTGGCCTGGAGGCATTAGCCATGTGAGACGATTTAATTTGGAATTGAAATCCAGGGCAATGTTTTGTTTGGACAAGATGGGCGTATGATTTTGATTTAAAAACAACTTGGGCAATGCTTCTTTTTGGACACAATGTTTTGTCTTGTGACAAATAACTATACCAAGTTGGGGGGGGGGGGGGGGGTTGTTTAAAGTTGGACTTAAGATTATGGAAAGCTGTTATTTGGTATACATGTAAGAGTGATTTATAGTGTAGAAACACAACATAAAATGTTGTATTAAAATTTAAAATACATGTATCTTCTTTCATCATAAAGATTTCATGTTCTTGATTGTAATAATATCTTCTATATCCTGGCCTACAGCCAATTACAAAAGGAAAACACTCTAGGATCATTTCTTTATATCTGACCCAATCCTCAATCAATGTACAGGGGAGACTTGCATCTTTTGGTATTTGAAGAAGCCAAGTATTTGCCATTTATCTTAGATGAATAACAGGATATTTTGTTGCCTTTCAAACACTCGATGGGAAAACACTCCAGATCCGTCCGGGATAATTTGATATGAGATAATGTAAATCTGTCTCGATCCTCGATGTCTATATAAAGGGGCGACCTGCATACATATAATGTGTCATTTGAGTAACATGCGTTCCCAAGATATTTCAAATGTTTTAAAGATTGTCCTGCGTGTGGATGTTACAAATATTACAAGGCGGTATGAATATTTGAACTAGGTTAGATTTTGTGCTCTAAACTACACCAAGTCAGTGCATATTTCCATATTTTGCATGATGCTCAAGGCCTTTTCAAGTTGGCACCCTGCATAATGTGTCATTTGAATAACACAAGTTCCCCAGATGTTTTGGATGTTACAAATATTACAAGGAGGTATGAATATTTGAACTAGGCTAGTTTATGCGCTCTAAACTACACCAAGCTAGTACATATTTCCATATTTTGCATGATGCTCAAGCCTCAAGGCCTTTTCAAGTTGGCACCCTGCATACATATAAAGTGTCATTTGAGTAACACAAGTTCCCCAGAAGTTTTGGATGTTACAAATATTACAAGGCGGTATGAATATTTGAACTAGGCTAGTTTATGCGCTCTAAACTACACCAAGCCAGTGCATATTTCCATATTTTGCATGAATGATGCTCAAGGCCTTTTCAAGTTGGCACCCTGCATACATATAAAGTGTCATTTGAGTAACACAAGTTCCCCAGAAGTTTTGGATGTTACAAATATTATAAGGCGGTATGAATATTTGAACTAGGTTAGATTTTGTGCTCTAAACTACACTAAGCCAGTGTGTATTTCCATATTTTGCACTGTGCTCAAGGCCTTTTCAAGTTGGCACCCTGCATAATGTGTCATTTGAGTAACACAAGTTCCCCAGATGTTTTGGATGTTACAAATATTTCAAGGAGGTATGAATATTTGAACTAGGCTAGTTTATGCGCTCTAAACTGCACTAAGCCAGTGTGTATTTCCAGATTTCGCACCGTGCTCAAAGCCTTTTTAAAATGGCACCCAGCATACATATAATGTGTCATTTGAGTAACACAAATTCCCAAGATTTAAAATGTTTAAAGATTGTCATGTGCGGTGATCTAGAGGGCACTGTAAGAAATGTCACATCGCAATCCGAACGTTCGTAAGTAGGCTAATTTGTGCGCTCTAAACTACACCGAGCCAGTGTGTATTTTTGCACCCTGCGCAAGGCCTTTGCAAGATGGAGCCGCGCATCTAATTTACAAACCCCAAACCACCTTTAAAGGGGACCACCAGGCAAAGAACAATACACAATATATATATGTTTTTGTACCGTTTTGTGATATTAAAGAGATTTGCAAAGTGTTGTGTAATTCATAAACAATACAACTGATTACCACCACTTACGGAACCAACATGGCCTCATGGTTCCGCATGTGCCACCAACATGGCCTCATGGTTCCGTATGCGCCAAATGTCTGAGGGTGCGCCATTTCTGTTCACGCGTACGTCACGGACGATGTGTTCGTCCTAGACAAAAGGTAGTCATTGTCTGCAGACCCATGAAAAATATGCTTTAGTATGCTAATATAATATCCAATCATATTATTTTTCTGAGCTTGTTGGTGGAATGGACTACTAAAAATGTTATCTTTCATTTATAAGAATATAATTTTTGGGTGGTGGGGGTGGTACCCTTTAAGATCCAAGAGGTCTATCAAATTGCTATCAAACACTCCATTTCTATTAGGGATAAAACACTCTAGTATATTTGGGACATGAAGTTAGAATGTCTGCGGTCTTTGATTTTCTCACTTGCGGTCTGAAAGCTTTTTGCAGCTCAGCCTCAATGGTTGTCACTTAGCCATGAAACGCCACCAGAAGAAAAGTAACATACATGTACGTATCTATTAACTTATATTGATTGACACAGCATAGGATTTCAAAATGGGCCCCCCCCCCCCCCCCCACTTGTTTAGAATAGCTTATTAATATATTAGTTGCATGTATTGGTATTTTGTTTGTTTTTAAAGCTTTTCTTTTTTCTCTTTTTGGAGGGGGGGGGGGGGGGGGGGCAAAAAAGTCACCTGTACCAGCTGACAAGTGTTATATGTTTAAGACTAAATAAAAATCATACTTGTTTAGAATAGCTTATTGATATATATACAATGTATAAGTTGCATGTATTGGTATTTGTTTGTGTAAGCTTTTCTCTTTTGTTCTTCTTCTTTCCTTCGTTAATATGCGCCTCCGAATAGGCTACCTAGATAGATGGCACTTTATAAATGCTTGATATTATTAATATTATTATTATTATTATTTATTATTATGCCCATCTGATTAACGAATCCGCACCACCTTTAACTCTTAACGTGCCAGGAGTTTTAATGCTCTATGGCATTTGTGTGCATTGTAACTCGCAAAAATGCGAGTTTGGCACGTTAGGAGTTAAACATTGTCAAAATACACAAAACTTACATAGAACTCTAGTGGTTCCTACATACCTCATTGTATTTTTATTACCCAATAGAAGCATGGAACATGTTTCTGTTTTCCAAATGTCGCTTTCATTAGAAAGATATGTATTATTGAAGTGTTGAACAGATTTATAATTATCTAATGGATAATTATAACTGTACAAGGACGGTGCATTGAGTTTAATAGCAAATATCATTTTGCAGTTTCACTTGTTACTTGGTCATATGACATTCAATTACCATGAAATGTGGACGTAACAGATCACGGATTCATTTTATCAACCATTTACCAGTTTTTGTTAATGGCAACAAAGTTACTTAAATCCCTTTGAACATACCCATATTCAGGTAGCTAACTCTCATGACTGATCATTTCGGATCACTGAGCTAGAAAGAACTCATTTCCCCCCCCCTTTTTTAACCTAGGAAATTCTTCACGTTCTAGTTGTTGTGGAGTACTGTTTTCTCATTTGCAATGGAAAGTTTGGGAGAAAATATGATATCCCCTTTGGATCTTAGAATGGAAACCATCTTGGAAACTTGGGATCCTGAAATAAATTAAATGTATGCAAGCTCCAATTTAAAGTCATCTAGTAACATTGTCCAAAACCTAAAAATCCAATTGGAATTCTAGCGGTTCCCTCATACCTTGTTGTATTCGTATACAATAGAGGCGTTGGACAGGTTTCTTTTTTTCGCATTTGCCTTTCGTTAAAAAGGTATTTACAATTGAAGTGTTCAGATGTTAAACTATCCACTGGATAGTCGTAATCGTGTACAAATTCAGTGCAATGGGATAGTGAATGTCACTTTGCATTTTTGCTCATTACTCGGCCATATAACGTCCATTTAACTTGAAACTTTCACACTTGTAACCCCCAGTGGACATATTAGATAACAACAATATACATTGTATCAACTTTTTGCACGTGTCAACAAAGTTACTATAATGTAGATCCTTTTAAAGCAGCTGAGAGCATTTAGACACAAAGTAGAAAAAATAAGAGACAGCATTTTTACTTCATGTCTCAATCGTTCTGAAGTGTTTTCTCCTTTTGTAAAGAACACTTTGACAGCAATATACATTTGGAAATGATGTTTAATACAGTTTGATTTCTTGAAGTGATGCAAATTTGTGAGATTTCACCTTTAACCTATCGAAACGTTAACATTGCTGAGATCTGTTACAGTGCTTTTGAAAGTTTATTAGAAAAAAAAAGACCAAGGTAACTCTCACTTCATGTTCCAATTGTTGTGAAGTGTTTACCCCTTTTCGAAATGGAGATTGTGGCACGAATATGATAGCCATTTTAGATCATCAAGTGGAAAACATCTTGGAACTGCGATTTCCAGAAATGACACAAATTTATGCAAGCTTGCAATTTACCCAGTGAAGGACTGGGCACACTTAAAGTTATCTAGTAACTTTGTTGACATGTGGGCAATTCCAAGCAAACATTGACATAACCACTGATTTTTCAAATTCGTTGTACCATAACAAATTTGGTATCAAATGAAAGCTAAAAGATTGAACTTTCCAAAAATGTATTTTGTTTTTGAAAAAAAAAATTGTAAACTATTATTTTATTGTTAATATATAGCATAAATTAATTTTCAGTTATTTTCACAAAACATTCAATTAAATATTAAGCATAAAAGAACTGCGAAAAGGAGTTTTTATAAAATTTTATTTCAGTGTTGATAGGATCATTGCTTCAATTTTTCAGATAAATATCAATTTCGTCATTTTCGCTCTTCGTTCCGCTTCAGTGACTGTCTCATTTACAATCATTAATATGTCACGGCGTTACACTAAAAACATATATTTTTAATATTTCTGGAAAAATATGAATGGGAATGAAATAATTTTTTGTTTTCTCTGTATTAGCCCATAGGGCTATAATATGCATGCTGAATAGCAGCATTATCTTTTACCACTTATTAATATAATCAATATCAATTTGGTCACGGCGTTACGTTTTGTGTAACGCCGTGACGCTACCTACTGGATTCCCATTGACATAACACAGTAGACATAATCAAATAGTGTAAGATATTTTTTGTAGGTATGCTTGGGCATTGCTCATGCTATAATTATATGAATAGGGTCAGTTGATAATGTTTCCATCTCAAAGTTACCCGAGTCATGTATGTGTATGGGTTGTATGTCCGTCTGTCTGTATGTGCATCTGTACATCAGTGTTCTTTTTTTTGCAATATCTCAAGAATCGTTGGATGGATTTCGTTCAAACTTTGTACAATCCATGTATTTAGAGGTACGGATTATTGGATATGATTTTGGTCCATGAGGTCAAAGGTCAAAGGTCACATAGCTAACAAATATGCAAAAATTATATTATTGTCAAGATAGTTTGAGAATCCTTGAAGGATAACATGATAATAATACTGGTATGCGTCCGGTGAAGTATATGACCTGATTAGGGAATGGGGTCATGGGAGGTCATAGGTCAACAGGTCAAAATATTGTTGTTGTTTTTTGTTCTCACAATTAAGTTCCAGAATCAATGTTAGAAAGAGTACTGTAGGTAAAAGACAATTTTCTGAAACTGTTTGGGGCACAGGTCAAAGGTCACTCGGATAATTACCAATTCAAAAACAAACATTTACTAACTCTGAAATCATGTTACATGAAACAAATCACTTGCAAATATGCACTGTGCAGACCAAAAATTAAACATTTGTATGTTATTTTGAGAAACAAGGTCAAAGGTCAGATGTCAAAGGTCTCATATTTCATTGTTACATTTAAGTATGTATTTTGGTTTTAATATTTGATGGTTCCATTAACTAACTTCTGAAATAAAGAAGAATTTCAATTATGTCTTAAAAGATTTTTTGATCAATAGAGGGCGCTGTGCTGCAAATTTGTGTCATGCGGATGATCATTTAATAGCATCTTGGTTATATCACCCATTCATCTAGTTCTTTATTGATTCTGGATCACTACATTAAAATTATATCATATTATTCATCTCTTTAATATCTCCCATATATATAATATGTACAATTCAGAGGTCACGGCGTTACAGTCACGGCGTTACAGTGCATAGATACATTTATGATATCATATTTACTATGAGCATTGGATTTTTTCTACATTTTTATTTGGATGTTCTAGCTTGATGTCTAGTACAAAGAATCAATGTGACAAAAGTGCAAAATGTTCCTGTAGTTCACAGAGTTTACTTAGTTTCTTAGCATGTAAGAAACCCATGTCTTTTTGCCGTCACGGTGTTACGGCAGATATTGATATTGATAATTAATAATTTATTGGGAATTTTGGTTTTCTTGCCTATTGTAAATTATTGGTAGGATAGTGGTTACAGATGCATATCAAAAGTTGGTTCTAGATATTTAGATTTTATGAGTTATTTGGACTTTCATTGTGAGAAACACCCTCTGACCGTCACGGCGTTTGCTTGGAATTGCCCATGTGCAAAAAGTGATGAATGGTTTCAGATCAAATGTAATATTGTTGTGATCTGATATGTCCAGTGTCCGCTGAGTAATGTGGGAACATTTCACATTAAATGGATATTACATGGCCAAGTAATGAGCGAAAATGCAAAGTGATACTCGCTATTAAACTCATTACACTGACTTTGTACACAGTTATAACTATCCAGTGGATCATTAAAACCCTGAAAAATACAACTGCAAATATCTTTTTAATGAAAGGGAAATTGGAAAAACAGAAACCTGTTCAATGCTTCTATTCGTAATACGAATACAACAAGGTATGAGAGAACCACTAGATTTCTAAGTAAGATTTGTGGATTTTGGCAATGTTACTAGATCCCTTTAAACTTGGAAGACTCTGATCTTTTCTGAGTTAAAGATTCTTGATATATATATGTGACTGGAAATAGCAAGACCATGCACAACTTGGTAACATATATCTAAATTTAGTTTTCAAGCCATTTATGAGAAAGGCCTCACCATTTATAAGCTTCAATTGAGGCCTTCTTCTAAAACATCGGACAATATTTGGCAAAGATATGATTGTTTCAATTTCACTAACATGTAAATCTCTAACATGTACATGTACATTATGTGAACTTAAAAGGTCAATTTCTTCATACAGACAAGTGCAGAGTTTTGCTATGTATCCAAAAACATACATACATGTTAATATATGATATATCTTGTTATAGTTTGATGTTTTTTTTTTATTATGACAACCATTTTATGGATCTGTATAATTATGTAGGAGTTTCTTTCTTCAAGGGTTGACATTTCCAATGAACTAAAGATAATTCCTAGAAGTCGAATCAACACCTTTTGCCATTTTAGATATATTGAAATAAAAAACACCTAGGAAGCTTGGTTCCCTGAAACGATGTAAATATACGAGGCTTTTCTCTGAATTGCAAATTTCTCCGGAACTTGAGCTCCGAAACGAAAGCTGTATACTATATAATGCCTTTTTCATAAATTGTTGATGTAATATCTGTGTTTTTAAATGCTCTTTGAAACTCTAGCTGTGAAAAGAGGCATTGTGGCTTGTGCACATGGGTACTTCTAATGGCCCGGTCAGATATCATCGGATAGCGGAAACGAATGCCCAACGAATAGACAATTTCCGAAATGAAATTATCCGGTGATGAAAGTCGTCTCCATTGCTTTATGTACAAAACATAGAACAACGTACATCACCGGACAAGGAATGGACAAGAAACGCATACGAACGGAGACGAATGGATGGAAAATTTACACTGTAGCTCTCCGTTTGACGTCCGTTTACGCAATCCGTTGATATTAGAAGAAAGTAAAAGCAATCACATTTCCTGAATATTTGCCCCCATTACCCCCCAATATCGAGCCATACAAAGTTGCAACTATTCTGTGTATGAGCTACCTTGTACATAGAAAAAGAGTTATTTTCTTGTATAGAAAAAGAGTTTTTTCTTTTTTACTTTGACGTCTTGATTTGTTATTCATTATATGTATGTATGCACATAATTATATGATGAATTTTGAATTCAAATGTCTGTTGTTTTTTTTTAAATGTCTGATTAGGCATAAGATTTCTCTTCCATATACCGTATGGTGGATTTTCACCAATTTTGAAATTTGACCCCGGGGGAAAAAATAATGTTGAACCCATTCTGGACTGGTCCCTGGGAATACTGCGGCTTGGGGTCTATGGAGAATATGTGTTATAGCAAAATCAATCAGTCTTGAACAAGATTAATGAATTTTATTTTGTAAACTGTTCATACAATCTCATTAACGTTTTGTATGGGTTTAATCATAGTTTATTGCTCACCCTGAAGCTTTGAACTTGATACTTGATACAATCTTTAACCTGGAGTCTATTTGTACATGAAGATGGAAATCTATTTGGCTATTTGCCTTACAGTCTCAATGTGACAATAAATCTATAATTGTGACATTTAGTGCATAGGAAAGCCAAGGGGGGCATGTTTGCATGGCCTTGGGCTTAGCAGGGTAAATGAAAATTAGATTATATATAAGAAATGTGACGTGAAATCAATAAGAAAAGCCCAGAGAACATACTTTGTAATGTTAACCCGTTCAGGAATAGTGCAGAAAATACTCTGGCAGGAGTCTATGGAGAATGCATGTTATACCAAAATCAGTCCGTCCTGAATGGGTTAAACTATGAGCATTGTGTACATGTATTTATGTGAGAAATTTGGCCGTTAAAACTCAATCTAAGTAATAGTCAAAATGTGTGAATAAATCTATAAAGTACATACATTTGTAAGCCCAGGGACCATGTTAGTATGGCCCACTGGTGACATTAAAGAGAAAGTTGAGTTTTGGTAGAGAGGGCGCTAGACTACTTAATTGGTTTGTGAGGTAATGAAAAACTGAGTGTAAAATTTGAAAGAGCATAATATTTAAACAATAAAATCATCTTTGTTTGATCAAAATCGGTTCAGAAACGGCTGAAATATCCATAAATATAACAATTTGTAATAAACCCGGGGCCCCGGGTTTATTAGAGAATTTTGAACCAGCCGTTAAAAATTCAAAAAAATGCTTCCTCTTTTCAAAAAGTTACAAAATAGGTATTTAAATAGTTGTTGGTTATTTCTCTATACAATCACTATTTCAACAAAGCATCACATGCACAATATTTTATTCAAAATGGTTGAAACCGATGAGTGTTTAGAGAGCGCCCTCTTACGTTTTAACGGCTCTTTTTAGCTCACCTGAGCGAAAGGCTCAAGTGAGCTATTGTGATCGCTTTTTGTCCGTCGTCCGTCGTCCGTCGTCCGTCGTGCGTCGTGCGTCGTCCGTCGTCCGTAAACTTTTTACATTTTCATCTTCTTCTCCAGAACCAATGATCGGATTCCAACCAAACTTGGCAGGAATCATATTTAGGGGTAGAGGAACCAAAGTTGCTAAAATGGTGGGCGTGGCCCCCAGGGGGGCCCTGGGGGAGGGCACCAAATGTAAAAAATATGTAAATTTTAAACATCTTCTTCTCAAGATCCAGAAGTATGACAGACCTGATATTTCATATTTAGATGCCTCTATTGATGAAGAATGAAAGTTGTTCACAAGATTTTTGTGGGTGGTCCCATAAGGGCCCTGTGGGCGTAACAGTTTTTTTGGGGGCCCTACCATAGGAAATATACATTTTCATCTTCTTCTCCAGAATCAATGATTAGATTCCAACCAAACATGGCAGGAATCATCTTTAGGGGTAGAGGAACCAAAGTTGCTAAAATGGTGGGCGTGGCCCCCAGGGGGGCCCTGGAGGAGGGCACCAAGTGTAAAAAATATGTAAATTTTAAACATCTTCTTCTCAAGATCCAGAAGTATGACAGACCTGATATTTCATATGTAGATGCCTCTATTGATGAAGAATGAAAGTTGTTCACAAGATTTTTGTGGGTGGCCCCACAAGGGCCCTGTGGGCGTAACAGTTTTTTTTGGGGCCCTACCATAGGAAATATACATTTTCATCTTCTTCTCCAGAACCAATGATTAGATTCCAACCAAACATGGCAGGAATCATCCTTAGGGGTAGAGGAATCGAAGTTGCTAAAATGGTGGGCGTGGCCCTCAGGGGGGCCCTGGGGGAGGGCACCAAGTGTAAAAAATATGTTAATTTTAAATATCTTCTTCTCAAGATCCAGAAGTATGACAGACCTGATATTTCATATTTAGATGCCTCTATTGATGAAGAATGAAAGTTGTTCACAAGATTTTTGTGGGTGGCCCCATAAGGGTCCTGTGGGCGTAACAGTTTTTTTGGGGGTCCTACCATAGGAAATATACATTTTCATCTTCTTCTCCAGAATCAATGATTAGATTCCAACCAAACATGGCAGGAATCATCTTTAGGGGTAGAGGAACCAAAGTTGCTAAAATGGTGGGCGTGGCCCCCAGGGGGGCCCTGGAGGAGGGCACCAGTACACCTCACATAACTAGTCTTATTCTTACCTAGCTGCATGGGACCCAAGAATGGCTCGTAGGAAATGTGAAATGAATTTCAAATATTTTCTTCTCCACATCAACAAGTATTACAATCTGGACATTTTGTAACATGTAGGTATCTATATACCCTAAATCTCCGTGTATAAGGCGCACTTTTTTCCGTCGGAAACAAATAGAAAAAGTTGGGGGTGCGCCTTATACACAGGTACAGCAAAAAAAAAAAATATATAAGATAGGTAAAAAATAGGTAAAAAATTCAAGTTTATTAAGCAAATTACTAATGAATATTCATACATTCATGAGCAGCAGTACTCATTATATATGCAATTATCTAATAATTAACAATTTGTTATAAATTTTTCTCATAATTGAAGATCTTTGTAAGTAAGTGTCCCAAAACAAAATTTCTTTTTTTTAGAAAGTAGGGGGTGCGCCTTATACACGAGTGCGCCGTACACACGGAGATTTACGGTAAATGACAATGCAAGTTGTCATATCGCAGAATGGCCCCATAGGGTCCCTATGTGAGTGGGGTTAATATGCTGAAGTGGTCAGTGGCTGGTGAAATGTGTTAAGCTTTGTCTTATATGTGTGTCTGTCTTTTTTTATGATTCACCCAAACATTATGGTAAATCATAATGTTAGGTACAGGGGATCAAAAGTTATTGATTAAATAGTACATCACATTATAGATTTTGGCATGATTTCAACTGATTTCATATCTTCTGAGGGTGCCAGAGAGAACATGCGCCAGATGTGAATTGATTGACCTCAGGTGAGCGTCGTGCCCCCCTGGGGCTCTTGTTGAATGATAGCATGATCTTTACTACGTCATTTGTAATTTTGTGTTCCTTTCTAGTTATAACTATTAGTTTGTAATGTAATGATGCAGGTTTTGGTTACTAAAATTCAGTTTCACTAAAACTGTACTCTCCTTACCAGAACTCAACTATCCCTTTAAACAATGACCATATAGAATTATTTAATTTATGAAAAATAACAATATTCAGGACAATTACAATGACAAAGACAATTAATGTTTTTAAATTTCTTATATGGCCCCTAATGGGGGCATGGAAGAAAATATACTTCATATAAATAAACAATTTTAAAAGTGGCAATAACTGGCAAAACGAACATTGCATATATCAAGAACAATGTAACAAATGGTTGCCTCCAGTTATTAGAAAATCCCTGGGGACCATGTTCTTTGTACCAGGGCAGTAACAATAATCGCATACAATTTTGTTTATACTAGGCTGGTGACATTAATTGCTGACATGTTTGTTTTTGCAGCGTCCCTGCTCCGGGATAGGATGGAGAGACTGGTGGTGAAACATCCTGAACCCAGGCCCAGGGACTTAGAGGTGAGAACTAACGCATTTATAGATTTAAGCCATTCCTTTCAGGAACCGGGTGGGCTATGTACAAAGTCTATAGGGATTTCAGAATCTTGTAGTAAACGGGTTAAAACATATTGGAAACTGAAATAACCTGAATTATTTTACAGTGATCCATTAATTTCATAATTTTGTCTCCCAAAGTGATATTTGAGACTTCAATCATATACCAATATGATTGTACAATGATTGTAGTATCTATTTATAATATATCTCCAATCTCTGTTTCATCTAAACCATAGGTTGCAAGTTGTCTTATAGCAATCAATCTATTTTGACCTTTTGGTTTCCAAGGATGTTTACATAATTCTCAAACTTTGTATAGAAAAGGCATTTAATCTTTATTATTCATTGAATCACAACATGTAATGTGATATAGACCACCAAAGTAAAACTTATGCTCACTGTTACTAATTAATCAAAAAGTTTGTTATTAAATACAATATAATCACAGTTATAGAGGTGATATCCCGACTATTGTCTGAGCCATGAAAGCAGGTCAAACAAAAAGCCTTGAACAAATTAAAACAAGTTTGACAATCGGAAGATGATACCAACCATCGCATCACTGAATAGGTTGGAGAGAGTTTTGGGTTGCAAGTTGTTGTTAGCAATCAATCTGTTTTGACCTTTTGGCTTCCAAGGATGTTTCATTTAAATCTCAAACTTTGTATAGACTATAGAAAAGGTATAATCTATATTATTCATTGAATCACAACATGTAATGTGATATAGAACACCAAAGTAAAATCTATGCTCATTGTTATTCATGAATCGCAAAGTTTGTATGATATACATGTAGGCCCCGTTGCAGAAAGAGATACTATCGCTTGTAATTAAGTTACAATTAATTGTAAGTCAGATTTGGACATTTAGAACACATGATCTGACTTACGATCGATTGTATCTCTTTCTGCAACAGGGCCATAGAGTACCAAGATAACATTCTATGCTCAATGTTATTTAAATGAATCGTAAAGTTAGTTTCAATTTTTAGAGCACCGAGGTGGAATCTATAGATTGATATTTATAAATCCCAAGGTTTCTTTTTGGTACGATTGTTTTTTATAAGAGGTGGCTACAGCTAGGTGAAAATCCAAGTATTGTTTTGGTAGTGTAAGGACGTGTCAAGTGACTTGATTGTGTTGATGGGATGCATCACGCGGGGCTAATGTTTCAGGCTCACGTTCAAGGCCATTGTCTTGTCTTCTTTAAAGGAATTGTTTAACCTTCATGAAATGATTTTGAGTAAGTACTGTAGAACTGCACATGGTGAACTAATTGTATAATAATGCTCAAATCGTTGAATATACCCACTAAGAATACCAACATCTTTAAAATGTAATGTCTTCACTATCAATATGCGGAAGGATAATAAAGAACAATGATCTTCAGGTAAGGTTTATTCCAACATCTATGTGAAAAATTGAGTTTAGTTGAAATGTCAATGTTCAAAATAATAATTTTTAAGTGCTATTTTCAGAACACTAAACACTAAAATTGTATACTAACATTTTACACTATGTTGGATTTCGATGGCATGTAAAAAAACATATTTCAAATATATAACCCAAACTTGAAATATTGTTTAGACAATACCTTTAAACCAATCTCAGAGTATTGACCTATCCGTGCCCTGCAGGTGGGGGTAAAACTAGATGCGTTGGACAAAGGCCATAAGCAGTGAGGGAGGGTTTAATTATTATTCGCATCAAGAGATGGATGCCTGCATAGCATGGCTATGACGTGGGTTGAGAAAGAGAAGGGCGCTAAGTCACTTTTTACACTTTAGGGATAATCATACATAAGCAGGGCTCGACACTAGCACTTGCCCTATTGCCCGGGGCAAGTCAAAATTGATGTCGGGCAAGCAAAATTCATAAATGGTTTAGTTTGGTTGCCCGATCGGGCTATCATTTTTGTTCAACTACGAGAGAAAATAGAATTTCTTATTTGTATATCTCATCTCATCTAGAAAAAAAGAGAAATTTGCACAATTCATTTGTCTTTATTTTCACATTGTTTTCTTGGGCAAGTAAATTTCCTGTTCGGGCAAGTAACGTTTTAAGAATAATGATTTCACTTGCCCAAATGGGCAAGTAAAAAATAAAGTTAGTGTGGAAGCTTGCATAAAGTTTTGGAGCCCTGTAGAAACCAAATGTATCTCTCTCTCTTAGATTTTTAATGAATATATTAAACAAATTGAAATATTTATTATCTAAAAATTCAGTTCCACATTTCATGAAGGAAGCTCTAATCTACAAGATGGCATGCGTAACTCAATTTAGCCCAAAACTGATTTAACGCCCTTATCACTCTCACTCGACAATGCGCTGTATTTTACACAATTGAACCTTTAATTCCACGGTCATGTGCTGTATTTTATGCAATTCAATCTTGAATTCCACGGTCTTGTGCTGTATTTTATGCAATCGAATCTTGGATTCCACGGTCATGTGCCGTGTTCTATGCAATGGAATCTTGACCACTGGCAAAACAAAAATACCAGAAAGATTTGGTTACTGAGTGGATTATGCGGGAAAGTATCAAGTTGAGAAATCCTTTAATCGTTGAGACCACAAAGCATGGAACATGTAAGTTAGACTCTTCACCTCTAAAATGAATGAATTAGTAGCAGTACTGTACAAGAGAAATGGTTTACATATTTTTGAATGGTTACTTATTGTTTTCAATTTCAGTGAGTTAGCATTTTGGCTCATTACTCGGTCATATGACATTAATTTACCGTGGATTCACATACATCACTCAGTGGAAATATCAGATCACCGAAATACACATTTTATCAACAATTTGCCAGTTATTGCACTATTCAATAAAGTTACTAGATAATGTGAACAGGTTTTGACAGGTTAAGTTGCAGAAGTGCAAGACATATTTTTGACAGCTGCTAATTTTGCAAAATAATACACCATTTTAAAATAAAATAAAACTTGTGGAGCAAACTACTTCCAAAGTTTTTCAGCAAATTTCTACAAAAACAACTAAATTAAACTAATTTGTTTGTTTTAAATTCGCCAGACCATCTGATGTTTTTACACATGTATGACAACAAAGTTGCCAAATACCTTCAAGAGCTTGCTGTTCACTGCTGGCAGAACTGGGTTGCATATATACATAACTGCGACTTATAGAGCAAGCTATTTCCAAAGTATCAGCAATTTGTTTACAAAACTTGATTGCAACTAAATTTAACTAATTTTTTTGTTTTGAATACACCAGACTATCTGATGTTTTTACACATGTATGACAACAAAGTTGCCAAATACCTTCAAGAGCTTGCTGTTCACTGCTTGCAGAACTGGGTTGCATATATAAATAACTGCGACTTATAGAGCAAGCTATTTCCAAAGTTTTTCAGCAATTTGTTTACAAAACTTAATTACAAATAAATTAAACTAATTTTGTTGTTTTAAATTTCCAGACCATCTGATGTTTTTGCACATGACAACAAAGTTGCCAAATACCTTCTAGAGCTCTCTGTACACTGCTGACAGAACTGGGTTGCATATCTGTATCAAAGTGCCCCCTACTTGAAATGAATCCGACAGTGATGTCGCGATGGTACTTGTACCTGTATGTCCCTTTTCATATATATTTTTTCATCAAGGTTCTACAGTTTGAAAATTTCCAGAGTCTGTTGGAAGACCTTTTAAAATCATCATGTTGACCACTAAAGTTTAATTTTGTATCTTGTATTTTTTCATGCTATTTAATAACAATCACATCAATGATTTGTTTTTTAAAAAGACAGCTCGGGGATTTTAAGGAATCTCGTAACTTTGTTGACACGTGCACAAGCTGACAAAATAGGTGAACTTCAAAATTCCACCAACTTGATGTACATAGTTTCATTTTGTTTTATGACATATTTCACAGAGCTTGAAGATGCTTGCAAAAGACAGACAATATCTTTAAAAAATATGAACCCTGTACAATGTGAAATCTACTGAAGATGTGAAATCATTGCACTGACCTTTATAACTATACAGTAAAACCTGTGTATAGTGACCACCCAGGGGAAACAAGAAAAGTGGCCACTGTAGACAGGTGACAACTATATACAGTCAAACCTGTGTATAGTGACCACCCAGGGGAAACAAGAAAAGTGGCCACTGTAGACAGGTGACAACTATATACAGTCAAACCTGTGTATAGTGACCACCTAGGGGAAACAAGAAAAGTGGCCACTGTAGACAGGTGGCCTCTACAAAGACAGGTTCTATAACATTTTTTTCCTCTGCAAGGGATCACTCCTGGTGCCCACTTTTGACAGGTTTGACTGTAGTTACAACCTGGGAGAGGGGGTGGGGGCGTTTCACAAAGATCCAAATTCCAAAGTTAAACTTTAAAGTTGGACTTTGAATTATGGAAAGCCATTTTTTGCTATGGGAAATGTATACATTACTTGTTTAATACAAGATTAAATTTGCTTTAAAAGAATATATTGTTTCTTCTATTATCACGGAGATTAAATATTCTTGATGAAAATACATCTAAAGTCTCAAATATGGGATTTTTTTCTCTTGAATATGTTTCATTCCAAGGCTTCAAAAGGCTTTCCATAACTTGTGAGTCCAACCTAAATTTAATTTTACATTCAAATCTTTGTGAAGCACCCTCGGGACAAGTATTGTATTATAGAACAACTGACATACTAACCAAGCAATGTACAGTCATACCTGTGTTAAAGGGACTTAGTAACATTGTCCAAATCCTCAAAATAAAATTTTAATTCTAGCGGTTCCCTCTTACCTTGTTGTATTCGTATTACCAATAAAATCGTGGGACAGGTTTCGGTTTTTCAAATTTCCCTTTCGTTACAAAGATATGTACAATCAAAGTATTCAGATAAGAAAAACTCTCCCGGAGTTTTTCTTACCGTGTACAAAGTGAGTGCAGTGAGTTAGTGACTATCACTTTGCATTTTCGCTCATTACTTGGCCATGCAATGTCCATTTGACTTTAACTTTTCACACAGTACCCTGTGGACATATGAAATAACAACACTATACATTGCATCAACCATTCATCACTTTTTGCACATGTCAACAAAATTACTAAATCCCTTTAAGTGATCACCCAAGGGAAACAAGAAAAGTGGTCACTGTATAGAAAGGCGGCTTCTATAGCCCGGTTTAACTACATTGATTTTCTCTGCAAGATGTCACTTTTGATGGCCATGATAGGTAGGCTGGCTGTTATAGACAGGTGGCCACAAAGTCAGGTTTGAAAACGTGGAAGTTAGAGATGCACATGTTGTATTTTCAGAGATTGAGAAATGGATGGTGAACAAAAGCTAGGAACATTAAAACATAACAGTATCTCTTTTCCCCCTCCAACAACCACCTCCCCCCCCCCCCCCCCCCCCTTGGCTTGATTGCTTCTCTCCATCAACAGCTCTTCAACAAATGTTTGCCCCTTACGCGTCTAAAATGTTCTGAAACTAAGGGGAAATGCGTAATGTCACTCTAAAAACCTTACTCCTTTGCCCCTTACGCCTCTGACATATTCTGAAACTAGAACTAGACATTTTATACTGCCATGTGAAAAGGGACTTGTCATCTCACCCTGAAAATGGCTCAGGTAAAGGTTATCCCCTATTCCCCTCCCAAAGACCCCAAAGCCTCCACACCAACTGTTTATTCTACTGGCCCGTTCGGGCAAGTATAATCATAACTGTTCAAATTTGTTCTTGCCCTAAACATAAAGTTTACTTGCCCATTTAGATAAGAAATCAAATTGTTCTCTCATAGTTGCCCAATCAGGCAACCAAACTAGACCATTTATGAGATTTTACTTGCCTAACATAAATTTTCTACTTGCTAGTGTGCATGGAGCCCTGCCTAAGGCCCCTGTTACACATGCGTCGGCTGTTAAAGCCGGCCCCGGGGCCGGCCTCACGCCTGCAATTTGAAGCCGCCTCGAGATCATTAAACCCCTGTTACACATGACAGGACCCCTGTACTCTATTCACACGATTCACGTTGATCGGGCCTCATACCCATATACGGCTCTGCTCATACCATATAAGTGTTGGCATCCGCGCACGCTTTTATCCCATGGTAGGCAGATTAAGCGACCTACTTCCTTATTGCGCGCGCGCTGCAAGCGCATTTGCATATAAAAGCCGGCCCGAGTCCAACTTACCCCTGTTACACATACCGATTGCGGGACTGAGGCCGGCTTCAAACCACATCCAGAGGTGGACAGAAATGGAGCCGGCCTCAGGCTGGCTATTCAAAATTGACCCCTGTTACACATACATGGGGCCGCCTCCGGAGGCGGCCTCAGTCCACTTCAGAGGTATGTGTAACAGGGGTCTTATATACTCATAATTCAGAACTAGAACTAGACTTTTTATAATGTCGTTTGAAAGGGTGTCATCACTGTCATGTCACCCTAAAAAACCTTTCTCCCTTTCTCCGTACGCCTCTGAAGTAATCTGAAACTAGACTTCTTGTACTGCGATATGGAAGGGTACATGTGTCATGTCACCCTAAAAAAAAATGGCTTAGGTGAAAGCGAACACCCTAAACCGGACGATACCTGAAATAGGCCAGAGGCTTGAGGGCTTTGACAGTTATACACCGTCACACTTCATACAATACCTTCTAAGTACATCTCCCTCTCAGCTATTTGACGCTTCTGAGCGCCGTACTGAAGTTTTGAAAAGTCAACTTCCTCCTCCGAAAGTTCACAACTTTTATAGACTGACATCATCTTCCTCTTCGTGATTGTCACCAACTATCGACTTTTCATGGCAACAAGATGCTCTTTCCCATCACATAAAAAGATACATACATTTAGCTCCCTTTCATTGATGAGCCTGCTAGTCTTTTGAAATCAAAAGCCTCTCCTTCTTCTCCCCCTCCTCTGTCTCCTCCACCACCACCTTCTTTGACTCCTCTTCTTCCTCCCCCTCCTCCTCCACTCTTCCTCCCCCTCCTCCTCCCCCTCACCCCCCTCCTCCTTCTCTTCCTCCTTCTTCTCCTTCTTCTTCCCCTCCTCCTCCCTCTCCTCCTCCCAGCAACTATCGACTGTTCATGGCAACAAGATGCTCTTTTCCATCACATAAAACGATGCATAGCTTCCTTTCATTGATGAGCCTGCTAGTCTTTTGAAATCGAAAGCGTCTACTCCTTCTCCCCCTCCTCATCTGTCTCCTCCACCACCACCTTCTTTGACTCCTCTTCCTCCTCCCCCCTCCTCTTCCACTCTTCCTCCCCCTCCTCCTCCCCCTCACCCCCCCCTCCTCTTTCTCTTCCTCCTTCTTCTCCTTCTTCTTCCCCTCCTCCCCCTTGTTCTTCCCCTACTCCAATTCCTCCTCCCTCTCCCTCCCTCCCTTCCTACTCTCCCTCCCTCCCCCTCCCTCCATCCCTTCTTCCTCCCCCTCGCTCCCTCGCTCCCTCGCTCCCTTCCACTCTCCCTCCCTTACATCCTCCCTCCCTTACACCCTCCGTCTCTTGTGCCGTCTCTTTTGCTGGCAAAATTATTTTTTGTGCTGCGCCCCTGTCGGGTAAGTAAAAACAAGACTTTACAAATTGCAAGCTTCCCCCGGGCCTACTGCATTACTGCGCAACAATTTGCAGTAATATATTAAACATGCCTAGTGTGAAGTGTGATGGCGATGTAAGTGCTTTTTAAAAAATCTTCGGGTGATTTTGGAGCACTTATAAAAAAGCTAGCATTTTTGCACCCCCCCCCCCCCCCTATCTTGCTTGGGAATGCTTGGGAATGAACCTTAGTTAATGCTGGAAATTATTATTGTTTTTGCCTCATGGCCCAGTCCGGCAAGTAAAAAACAAGATTTGTCTAATTCTAGTGCCTTAGAACATGCGTATGGAACTGTTATGGAAATGTTCAAGTCCCTTTATACACTCGCTCAGGACTGGTCCCGAAAATATTTGGGATGGGGTCTACAGAAAATGCATTCATGTTATCCCCAAATCAAGTTGCCTTGAAGAGGTTAATTTTGACACAACTTCATTTATTTATCTTGCATTCAGGACTTCCTTATCGAAGACAAATATAGCTTCAGGTAGTAGAAGACAAAATAACATTTGTGCTTTTAAAGCAAGCTTGAAATGCACCGTTTGTGGTTGATAGAACGTTGCTTCACTCATTTTGAAATTTGGGATATAGGAGGACAAAATTAGATTTAGGATGCAGTTCTGTCAAAATAACGTTTCTGCTGGAATAAGCTTGAAATGCACTTGTGGTTAATAGAACGTTTCCTCTTTCATCATGATGTATAAGATCTATGTGAAAAGAAGAAAAAAATTGCTTCAGGGTGTAGAAAGACGAAATAACATTGGTGCTTGTATTCATGCGCTAGTGGTTTGAATTAGAACTTTGCTTCTATCTTAATGAGTAACACAATGTACATGTACTGTACATATAAAGTCGCTTTAGGGTATAGAGAGACGAAATAACATTTGTGCTTGTATTCATGCCCTAGTGGTTTGAATTAGAACTTTGCTTCTATCATAATGAGTAACGCAATGTACATATGTACATATAGAGAGACAAAATTAGCTTTAGGGCGTAGAAGGACAAAAAAACATTGGTGCCAAGAAAGTGTGCATGTATACGTAGTTTACAACTTCGCATTCGAAGCCCCGCTAGTGATGTGTTTTAACACATTTGGGTGACGAGAAAAGCGTGTCATTCTTTCACCGTCCCCGAGCGAGAAAGGAGGCGCACGTATGAAGTTACAATGCAGCAGGTCAGATCGATCATTCAACTACCACTAGAAATCAGGAGAAAATTATGCAGACAATCCTTTTGGGTTTTTCTTTCTTTTTAAAAATATGCTTGAGTAATGGTTTGTCAATTTGCAAACATAACATGCTGTACAGCCTCGAGTATGAGAAAGTGTTGCTAAAAATACCAGATTAAATGGTTAAAGTTCCGTATTTTGGTCTACGTATTAGTCAAAGTTGAAAATAAAAGTAAAATTAAAGATGAAACAAACATACCGGGGCGCGAGAGGAACACTGCCGTCCAGCCCTTAGGCCCTTAGGCTGAACAAAATTCAGAATTTCACAAGAATGCAAACACTTGGAGGGTTCCAGTAATCCTTATTTAGATGTCCTGACTAAGTTTACTCTCCCATGGATTCAGATCCAAGCGAAAACCTCAAAACCTCAAAACTACATTTTCAGGGTACTCACGGATCTAGTAAGTAGTAACATTGTCAACAACCACAAAACTTACTTCAAACTCTAGCGGCTCTCACATACATGTACAGTACCTTGTTGTATTTCAATTTATTACCAATAGAAGCACGGAACAGGTTTTTGGTTTTCAAAATATCTCTTCCGTTATGAAGTTATGTATGATTGAAGTGTTCTGATTTGAAATTCTCTAGTGGAGAATGTCAATTGTGTACAAAGTCAGTGCAATGAGTTGGAGTATATTACTTTGCATTTTTGTATCAACCCTTCGTCAGTTTCTGCACATGTCAACAAAGTTACTAGATCCCTTTAACCCCTTGACTACGGGAACCGAGTGGGTTGTGTACAAAGTCTATGGAGATTTCAGAATCACAAAGGGAACGGGCTAATAAAACTAGCTGTTATTCAAGACACACATACATACACATACATGTACATACTGTACATATAAGCAGATTACTAGATCAGATAACTTTCGCTAGCATAATGTGTGAAATGTGAAATATATGTCTTGTTGAAATGTTGTACAAAAAATGTCAGGGTATCAAAAGACAAAATAACATCCATTGAAATGATAAGAAAGAAAAAAATATGTAGCATGCAGTTGACGAATTAACAGTCGAAGCCCCCTAGTGGTATGTTTCAGCACATTTGGGTGACGAGAAAAGCGTGTCGTTCTTGCTCCTGCCCGGGAGCGAGAAGGAGCCGCACGTATGAAGTTACAGGCAGCAGGACAGATCGATTAGTCAACCATCTTTAGAAATGAGATAATTTGCAGAATATGGGAGTTTTCTGTATAATTAAAATTAGCTCGACTCACTTTCAAGACACACTGTACATATTTACTATCATTACTAGATCAGATTACTTATGCTAGCATAATGTGTGAAAGATGAAATATAATATGTCTTTGAAATGTTAAACAAAAGACAAAATAACATCCATCGAACTGAAACAAATATATAGCGTGTAGTTAACGACTCAGCAGTCAAAGCCCCCTAGTGCCTAGGGGGGACAAGAAAAGCGTGTCATTCTGGCTCCTGCCGCGAGCGTATTTAGGGCGCACGTCTGCAGTTACAGACAGCAGGAATAGTTCAGCCTCCTCAAGAAATGTATTAAAGGTAAAATGACAGTAGTGGGGAAACGCCCCACACACAAAAATGAAATGTACGCTCTTATTACCAATCATGTGAAAGAATATCATTTTACTAATATGGGATTATAACAATTTGGCCAGGAAACCGCCTACTAATTGATATATTTGCAAAATTATAAAACTGATTTGCTGCAAACCGTACTGCCAACGCGGAATCACGCATACGCTACTTGCAAATGACCTCGTGGTCTCCGGTATGCGGGCTTGTCGATATATCTCCAGCCAAGCTCTAGCGGCGGGGACAGGTGGCTTTTGGATTTCTTCCGATATTTCTGCATTTAACGATGCTTAGGTTCGGATTTTACCACACAAGCCCTTTTTGAATACTTATTCAACAATGTTTGGCCAATATAGATGTTTTCCGCAACTTTCCCAAAACTGGTATTTGGCTTTAAGATGAATGATGCAGTTATGCAATATATGGGCTTCATTACCTTTAGTTGGCTTTGGTTGAAGATATAGGGGATTTATATATAATTTTTTTTATATATAATTCATGTAAAAAAATATATTTTATGTATATTTAGGTGACAATAAGATATATAGGGGATTCATATTGTAAATACGGGCCTAGATTTCCTGAAAGGTCAAACAAATTTCTTTGAAATGTAAAACTTTGTTCTATAGTGTTAAGTTTAGGGTGTTGAAAGACAATGTAACATTAATGCTGAAAAGAAATCTAGCTTGTTCAATCAGTTGACAAGTTGGCTCGTCCGAACCTTCAGTGTTGTTTTACCACATTCGGGTGACGCTAAAAGCGTATCATTCGCGCACCTGCCGCAAACGAGAAAGAGGCGCACATATGTAATTACAGGCTGCGGTATTGTTTCTAGCCACCTTTAGGAAACCACAGAACCAGATTATGAGAAAGTAGATAAAGTGGATACATAGAGATCAACGATTCTACATCGTATATGTACTTGACTTACTTCCTGATAAAAAAACTGGCCCTTTTTTTTTTTAAAGAATACATGATTAGATAACTGGAACTGTGCAAGATTAAATGTGAACTGTCAGATTATTTACAGTAAGTCATCTCTGTAGATACAATGTTCATGCTTGACTTACTTTTAGGTTAATTCAGCCCAGTGCTTAAAGGGATCTTAGGGCAATTCCAAGCAAACATTGACATAACCACTGATTTTTCAAATTCGTTGTACCATAACAAATTTGGTATCAAATGAAAGCTAAAAGATTGAACTTTCCAAAAATGTATTTTGTTTTTGAAAAAAAAAATTGTAAACTATTATTTTATTGTTAATATATAGCATAAATTAATTTTCAGTTATTTTCACAAAACATTCAATTAAATATTAAGCATAAAAGAACTGCGAAAAGGAGTTTTCATAAAATTTTATTTCAGTGTTGATAGGATCATTGCTTCAATTTTTCAGATAAATATCAATTTCGTCGTTTTCGCTCTTCGTTCCGCTTCAGTGACTGTCTCATTTACAATCATTAATATGTCACGGCGTTACACTAAAAACATACATTTTTAATATTTCTGGAAAAATATTAATGGGAATGAAATAATTTTTTGTTTTCTCTGTATTAGCCCATAGGGCTATAATATGCATGCTGAATAGCAGCATTATCTTTTACAACTTATTAATATAATCAATATCAATTTGGTCACGGCGTTACGTTTTGTGTAACGCCGTGACGCTACCTACTGGATTCCCATTGACATAACACAGTAGACATAATCAAATAGTGTAAGATATTTTTTGTAGGTATGCTTGGGCATTGCTCATGCTATAATTATATGAATAGGGTCAGTTGATAATGTTTCCATCTCAAAGTTACCTGAGTCATGTATGTGTATGGGTTGTATGTCCGTCTGTCTGTATGTGAATCTGTACATCAGTGTTCTTTTTTTTGCAATATCTCAAGAATCGTTGGATGGATTTCGTTCAAACTTTGTACAATCCATGTATTTAGAGGTACGGATTATTGGATATGATTTCGGTCCATGAGGTCAAAGGTCAAAGGTCACATAGCCAACAAATATGCAAAAATTATATTATTATCAAGATAGTTTGAGAATCCTTGAAGGATAACATGAAAATAATACTGGTATGCATCCAGTGAAGTATATGACCTGATTAGGGAATGGGGTCGTGGGAGGTCATAGGTCAACAGGTCAAAATATTGTTGTTGTTTTTTGTTCTCACAATTAAGTTCCAGAATCAATGTTAGAAAGAGTACTGTAGGTAAAAGACAATTTTCTGAAACTGTTTGGGGCACAGGTCAAAGGTCACTCGGATAATTACCAATTCAAAAACAAACATTTACTAACTCTGAAATCATGTTACATGAAACAAATCACTTGCAAATATGCACTGTGCAGACCAAAAATAAAACATTTGTATGTTATTTTGAGAAACAAGGTCAAAGGTCAGATGTCAAAGGTCTCATATTTCATTGTTACATTTAAGTATGTATTTTGGTTTTAATATTTGATGGTTCCATTAACTAACTTCTGAAATAGATAAGAATTTCAATTATGTCCTAAAATATTTTTTGATCAATAGAGGGCGCTGTGCTGCAAATTTGTGTCATGCGGATTATCATTTAATAGCATCTTGGTTATATCACCCATTCATCTAGTTCTTTATTGATTCTGGATCACTACATTAAAATTATATCATATTATTCATCTCTTTAATATCTCCCATATATATAACATGTACAATTCAGAGGTCACGGCGTTACAGTCACGGCGTTACAGTGCATAGATACATTTATGATATCATATTTACTATGAGCATTGGATTTTTTCTACATTTTTATTTGGATGTTCTAGCTTGATGTCTAGTACAAAGAATCAATGTGACAAAAGTGCAAAATGTTCCTGTAGTTCACAGAGTTTACTTAGTTTCTTAGCATGTAAGAAACCCATGTCTTTTTGCCGTCACGGCGTTACGGCAGATATTGATATTCATAATTCATAATTTATTGGGAATTTTGGTTTTCTTGCCTATTGTAAATTATTGGTTGGATAGTGGTTACAGATGCATATCAAAAGTTGGTTCTAGATATTTAGATTTTATGAGTTATTTGGACTTTCATTGTGAGAAACACCCTCTGACCGTCACGGCGTTTGCTTGGAATTGCCCCTTAGTCCAAACCCAGAAAGCTTACTTAGAACTCTAGTGGTTCTATCATACCTTGTTGTATTCGTATAATACCGATAGAAGCATGGAACCGGTTTTTATTTTTATCAACGAAAGGGCATTTTGGTTAATAAAAAAATTGAAAAACCAAAACCTGTTCCATGCTTCCATTGGTAATATGAATACAGTAAGGTATGAGAGAACAAGCTCTAAGTAAGATGTATTGATTTGGACAATGTTACTCGATCCCTTCAAGAATAAATGTGACTTTCCAAAGAGTGCCATTTCTGACATTTCAAAATGACAAGATCAGATGTAAACTGAGAAGCATACATGTATTATGTATCTTTCAAGAATTCAAAATCCTAGATCTTGAATGAAAGATGAGGTCAATTTAAAGGCAAGACTTAGAATAGATCTCACTTTTCATAGAAAAAAACAAACAAAAATGTGCCTTTGTGACATCTCAATGTGACAAGTTCATAATACTTGAGAGGCATGTATAGAAGATAAAATAGTTATGTATCTGTCAGTTATATATCCACAAAGTTCTGAGTAAGTTTGGTGGATTTGGACAATATTCTAGATCCCTTTTAATATTAAACTTCATGGGTATGTCTTGTCTAAAGTGTACAAGATCAGATAATGTGTTTTCAACCTAGCAAATTATGCACAATGGAACATGACTTGTTCGAGTTGGAAAACTGGATCTATCCAACTTCAATTTTAGAACCTTATGTCATAAAAAAAAGAAAAGAAAAAAACATTCGTTAGTCATAATCACTCTGGCTCAAACTTAGATTAATTACAGTTTGGAACTTCCCATTACAACTGAGTAAAATGTCACACACAGTACTCTTTAATATCTAGTTACTGTTGAAGTTTGAGACAATATGAGAGAACCTACAAATCACAGAATGGACCTTTAAAGGGATCTAGTAACTTTGTTGACATGTGGACTATTTGAAGAAGGGTTGATAAATTGTGTATTTCTGTGATCTGATACATTTCCACCGAGTTATGTGAAAAATCCAGGGTAAATAAATGTCAATGCTCTTTTCATAGTGGTTCTATCGGTATCACACCGCTGAAAATACCGATAGAATTTGTCTTAGATAAATGTAAACAAAAGAGAAACCAATGCTTTACTCTGGAAAGTTTTGAGGATTTTGATAATGTTAATAGATCCCTTCAAAGGTAGGAAAAAGTTTTAAAAAATAAATATGAAGTTGGCCTCAAAAAGATCCCAAACTACCCCCTTTTCTCAGGCATGTGACAAATATCCTACGAGGAATTGCAGCAACTGCACAAATATCTGAAATGGCGTGATTATAGATGTATGAGCATAAACACATTCTGCAGGCACTTGTTGATCAGCGGTGTTCCAGTTTTCCAAAGTCGCGGAAGAAGGCAACCTCTAGCAAGTGAATTGGTGTTTGAGGCAAGGGGCTTGGGGGAGGAGAGGGGTTTGGGGGGGGGGGGGGGGGTAAGGGAGGACGAGGGACATCCCCCAAACAATTTTACATGCCCCTCCAACAATTAGACAAAATATTGAAACTCACAAGGATAACAAAATGATAAAGAAAGTAATACATAGATCATGGCTCCATTTAGCAAAATTGTACATGCATGTGTCGATTATGTTTGCTTCAGTTTCCAAAAGTTGCCAAAGAAGGCCAACTTTAGCGAGGTAATTGGCATGCTGAGGCAAGGGGCTCAGGGAGGGGGGGGGGGGGGGAACGGGGGACATGCCTCTAACAATTTGAAAAAATGCATTTAAACTAAAAAAAGGGTAATAAAGCAGTAAAGAAATGAATATATCATAGCGCGCGCCACATAAAAAAAAAAAACAATAGGTGTATCAAATTATCCAGCAAACATGAATCGACATGCATGTGTAGATTATGTTTGCTCCAGTTTCTAAAAGAGAAGGCCATATCTAGCGAGTGAATTGGCAAGCAGGACAAAGGTCTGGGGGGAGGGGGGAGGACGAGGAATATGCCCCAACAATTTGGAAAACAAATACTGAAACTCAAAAAGGGTAATTTTAAATGAATAGAACATGGCTACACAGAAATCATGCCCATGTGATATAGCAAATTCTCCACCAAAATTTACAAGTATATATTTGTGTTGATTACGTTCGCTCCAGTTTCCAAAAGTTGCAAAAGAAGGCCGCATCTAGCGAGTGAATCGGCAAACAAAACAAGGGGCTCGGGGGAGGGGGGGGGGGGGACTGGGAACATGCCCCAACAATTTGAAAAAAAAGCACTGAAACTCAGAAAGGGTAATTTATATAGAAATGAATAGAACATGACTACACAGTATTCATGCCTATGGGATATAGCAAATTCTCCACCAAAGTATATATGTGTTGATTATTCGCTCCAGTTTTCAAAAGTTGCAAAAGAAGGCCACCTCTAATATAAGGAGTGAATTGGCATGCTGAGGCAAGGGGCTCAGGGAGGGTGAGGGGGGGGGGGGTAGATGGGGGACATGCCTCTAACAATTTGAAAAAATGCATTTAAACTAAAAAAAAGGGTAACAAAGCGGTAAAGAATTGAATATATCATAGCGCCACATACAAACAAAACAACAATAGGTGTACATAGCAAATTATCCAGCAAACATAAATCGACATGCATGTGTAGATTATGTTTGCTCCAGTTTCTGAAAAAGAAGTTCTCAAAAAGAGTAATTTATATAGAAATGAATAGAACATGGCTACACAGAAATCATGCCTATGGGATATAGCAAAATCTCCAGCAAAAATCTACAAGTATGTGTCGATTATGTTCGCTCCAGCTTCCAAAAGTTGCAAAAGAAGGCCGCATCTAGCGAGTGAATCGGCAAACAAAACAAGGGGCTCGGGGGGGGGGGGGGGGGGGGAGGGGGAGGGGGAGGACTGGGAACATGCCCCAACAATTTGAAAAAAGCACTGAAACTCAATAAGGGTAATTTATATAGAAATGAATAGCACATGGCTACACAGTATTCATGCCTATGGGATTTAGCAAATTCTCCACCAAAATTTACAAGTATATATGTGTTGATTATGTTCGCTCCAGTTTCCAAAAGTTGCAAAAGAAGGCCACCTCTAATATAAGGAGTGAATTGGCATGCTGAGGCAAGAGGCTCGGGGAGGAGGGGTGGGGGGGGGGGGGGGGCGATGGTGGACATCCCCCAACATTTTAAACAGGAGCAATGAGACTCAAAATGGTAACAAAGTAGTAAAGAAATTAAAAGATCATGGCTCCAAATAATCGAATAGGTATAATAGCAAATAATCCAGAAAACAAAATTAGACATGCATTTGTTGATAATGTTTGCTCCCGTTTCCAAAAGTTGCAAAAGAAGGCTGCCTCTAGCAAGTGAATTGGCATATGTATGAGGAGGGGGTTGGACAAGGGACATAGCTCCAACAAATTGACAAAAGTAATCAAACACAAAAGGGTAGAAAAATAAAGAAATTAATCTATAGACCATGACTCCTCTTATAAAAGCCAAGAGGGATTGCAAATTCTTCTGCAAAATTGAAAATGTGTGCTTCCTCTCCCGGGGGGGGGGGGGGGGGGGGGGGGGGTCTGTCCTCATAGAAAGGGGGGTATCATGCGTGACCAAGAATTTTAGGAAAAAGGGTGTTTTTTTTACGATCAGGCAAGTTACTTACGTATCTTGAATAGGGTCTCAAAATCACCAAAAATCAGGAAAAATTGTATCTTTTTTAAACTGATGAGTTACGCATTTAGGGTCTTAAAAATTCAGCTTACGTACTTAGGGTTCATTCAACACTAGAACAAGTTTTAGTCACCGTTTTGAGCTGAAATATCCACCAAATCCCGGTCCAAAACATTGCAAACGTTCGCAAAGACAGCCCATGGATTTATCCCAGTGTTTCGATCCCTGGTTATCAATCTCATTAACATGAACGAGAGTTATCGCTATTTTTCGTGCATTCGTAATAATAGCGCTTTAGCTCTGTATTGGTGCAGATACAGATACCCCGGTAGATAAACTCGTGCGTGACATTATGCTTGATCAAGGGCCTCATGCAAGGAAAGCAAAATAGTATTACTTGCTTAGGGTATCAAAAATAGTTATAACTTGCTAAGGGGTTTACAAAAAATTGATTACTTACTTAGGGTAGCAAATTACCGATAATCATACTTACTTAGGGTGTATTTTTTGCACCGCGCAAATACTTGTTTAGGGTGCTTTTGGCAAGTCCTTGGTCACGCATGATACCCCCCATTCTATGAGAACAGACCCCCTGGGCTTCCTCTACAATGGCACATGCCCCCTTCCCTCATAACCAATGACAAAGAGCGCGATATTAAGTAACCCCATTGGCTCAGCAACTTCCCTGGCAAAATTTAACAAACACACATGTTGATTCAGTTTGCTGTAGAGAGGGCACTGTTTGAAATGCTACACCACATTCCGCCATTTGTAACTATATAGGCTGTAACTAGTTTGTGGCGCTACACAATAACCCAGAGTCTGTGTGTATTTTGCACCATGTGCAAGGTATCCACAAGAAGGCACCTATGTGTCTGATTTAAAGGGACTACAGCGTCTAGATGGCCTAATTTTCACAATTTGGCTCTCTATACGTAATTTTTCCTGAAGAAAAAGAAATTGGCAGTCATTTCTCATGAAATCAATCAATTTTGGGGCAATTAGTAAATATCTAATTGTCATGGGAACGCCCCTTTTAAATCGCAAAAATGTGACGTCATCTAAAGAACGGACTAATGAACTAAATTCTGTAGATGACGCGTCATGACGTAAGCCAATGAATTGTCAATCACGTGTCAATCACGCTGCCGATTCTGGACCCTAATTGTGGGTGTGGCGTAAATAAATTGGCTGCTAAATGAGATTTGGCATCAGAAAATTAGTCTTAAATCTCTACTGTGTTTATTTTCATGGATTTTTTTCGGCAGACCTATTTTACAAGTCATCCACTATGGAATAAGTGCCAAAGTACGTTGTATTCTTTAGGGACTTAAAAAATCAGAACCACCTTAACTTATATGGAGCACTAGGTTATTGTAGCCAGCAGAGGGATGACTACAAACAAATCTCAGAACCTTGATCCCAGGCGTTAAGCTACTGTTCTACATCAGGTATTGCAACAATGCCGCAAACGTCGGAAATGAAGTCGTCGGGGGATTGCTAATTCTGCAGCATCAAATTCTGCAGGCACTTGGTGATTAGATTTGCTCCAGTTTTGAATAGTTGCACAAAAAAGTGCCAACTCTCGCAAGTGTGATGCCTATCTTTATTTAGTTGTTGCATCCTAAGTATTTTTTTTTTAGTGGACAGATAACAACAGATAACAACAATGTACATTGTATCATCCACTTATCACTTTTTGCACATGTCAACAAAGTTACTAGATCCCTTTAAAGGGCAATGAAACCCAAGCAAAATGTTGCTTTCATAGTCTTGAAGAGATTAAGAAGAATAATCTCTGAAAGTTAGAGCATAATCGGGTAAGAAACAAGAAAACTACAGCTCTTTGAAGATGTCCATTTATTCCTATGGGGAACTCAAATTGGCAACGCACTCTGATAAGTGTGTGGACAACTCCCCATATGTTTTGTACACAAATGTTCCCAATTTTACAGTTTTCTTCATAGTCACATTTTCCCATTCCCCCAACTCATGATATGTTATGTATAAAAGCATTCTACAAAATATATGCTGAACTCGAACGAAGGGTAAACATAAATTTTGAGAAAATTGAACAAAACTGAAATTTTGTGTACACAATGTATGGGGAGTTGTCCACAACTTTGCCAGAGTGCGTTGCCAATTTGAGTCACTCGAAGAAATACATGGTTCTTTTCAAAGAGCCATAGTTTTCTTATTTCTTGACCGATTGTGCACAAATTTTCAGAGACTATTCATTATATTTAGTGTCTTATAGTGCATACAACAATTTGTCTGGATTTCATTTTCCTTTAACAGAGATAAATACTTGAAATACTTCAAAGTTCAATTTTCGTCAATTGCTTCTGAATTTAAACAGCTAACGTTTTCAGGATAATATTTTTGTTCAAGTCTAATAGCACGATACTAGACATTTTTTTGAGAAAAAGCATGAACCACAACAAAACAACAGTGGATATGAATCAAAAGGGATTTCAAAGTTCATATCTTTTGTAGGACTATTGTCTACGCCAACAAAAGTTATTCAGTAGATTATCAGTTTATTTGTTTACACATCCAGGGGGGTGTTTCACAAAGATCCTAAGTTCTAAGTTCTAAGTTCTAAGTTCTATGAAACAATTTTGTAAAATTTATTTTAAAAGGCATAAAATGTTGATTCAAATCATTAATATTTTCTATTATCAAGGAGATTTCATTTTTTGATGAAAATTTATGAAAAGTCCAAAATACTTGCATTTTTAAAAATTTTGAATACATTTTTATTCCAAGGCTACAAATGGCTGTCCATACTTTTTAAGTCCAACTTAGAGTTAAGTTCAACTTAGGATCTTTGTGAAACACCCCCCAGGTTGATAATTTTCATGACTACATGTAGTTCTAAACAAGTTAACCCATTCTGGCCTACGTCCTAAAATATTCAGGCTTGGATTCATGGGGAATGCGTATAGTGATACCAATATCAGAGAGTCTCGAATGGGTAAAAAGATGTATCGCCAACTGAAAGGGAGAGGACGAAAGAGCCATGTAAATGGTATGTTTTGCCTGGGGCTATTAATTTGGCTATTATTCGTAAATGTATATGTATTTGCAAATTAAACCAGAAATTTAACTTTTAGTTAGAGATACATGAAAGGGATAGGACGAAAGTATTATGTTCATATAAAATCTTCCTTGGTCTAAATTTGGACACACTATAAAGAGGATTTTTCATTTCATAAATGTATTTGAAAATTAAACCAGAAATTTAACTTTTAGTGTACTGTATAGTTTACATGAAAGGGAGGACGAAAGTATAATGTTCATAGTAAAACTCCCTTGGGCTAAATTTGGACACACTAAAGAAGATTTATCATTTCCTAAATACAGGTATTTGCAATTTAAAACAGAAATTAACAATAACTTTAAGTGTACTGTATACATAGAAGGGAGAGGACGAACGTATAATGTTCATAGTAAAACTCCCTTGGGCTAAATTTGGACACACTAAAGAAGATTTATCATTTCCTAAATACAGGTATTTGCGATTTAAAACAGAAATTAACAATAACTTTAAGTGTACTGTATACATAGAAGGGAAAGGACGAAAGTATAATGTTCATAGTAAAACTCCCTTGGGCTAAATTTGGACACGCTATAAAGAGGATTTATCATTTCATAAATGTATTTGAAAATTAATCCAGAAATGTAACTTTTAGAGATACATTGTACATGAAAGGGAGAGGACGAAAGTATCATGTTCATATGTTTTTTCTAGAGCTTAATTTGAACACACTAAAGAGCCTTTTTTTTCATTTAATCGATACCTATTTGAACATTTTACCAGAAATCTGACTTTTAGCTTACTGTTTGCATGAAACGGAAGGGACAATAGTATCATTGTCATAATATGTTCGCCTAGGGCTTAATTTGGACAAACCATGCAAAGAGAGTTTCTCATTTCATAAATGTATTTGAAAATTAAAACCAGAAATGTAACTTTTAGAGCGAAATGAAAGGGAACGGACGAAAGTATCATTTTCATAATACGATTGCCCAGGGCTAGATTTGGACACGCTAAAGAGGCGGTCTCATTTAATAAATACAATGTATTTGAAAATTAACCCAACGCCTAAGGGAATTCGGTCGGTCGGTCCTGCATTAACTCTTTGGAGATTGCAAAAGCAAGGAGGGAATAGGCTAAACAAGAAATGTGACTTAAAGAGTTTAACAAGACATGTTTTGTTTAATGTATCAGGGGAAATTAATATCAAATATCACTTTGTATTAATGTATAATGTCCTCCATCCTGCCTTCCTCCAATTCAAGGTCAGTCTATTGTAGACAAATTGTATCACGGAATAACTTGAATACACCTTTTCTGAAAAACGGAAGACATGTACAGATTAAAGGACCCATAGCGTCTAGATGGCCTAATTTTCCCAATTCGGCTCTCTTTATGTAATTTTTCATGAAGAAAAAGAATTTGGCAGTCATTTCTCATGAAATCAATCAATTTTGGGGTAATTAGTAAATATCTAATTGTCCTGGGAACGCCCCTTTTAAATCGCCAAAATGTGACGTCATCTAAAGTAAGGACTAATGAACTAAATTCTGTAGATGACGCGTCATGACGTATGCCAATGAATTGTCAATCACATGTCAATCACGCTGCCGATTCTGGACCCTAAATGTGGGTGGGGCGTAAACTGGCTGCTAAATGAGATTTGGCATCAGAAAATTAGTCTTAAATCACTACTGTGTTTATTTTCATGGATTTTTTTTCGGCAGACCTATTTTACAAGTCATCAACTATGGAATAAGTGCCAAAGTACATTGTATTCTTTAGGTCCTTTAACCTTTAAAGATTTTTTTCAAAAAGTCGCATTTCATTTGTTTGTTATCATGTTTGACCTGTAAGTGATCCATTAACTTTGTAAGATATTTTTCCCAAAGTGATATTTGAGACTTGTACTAAACTCTCTGTATTACGATTCTTCTGAATGATGTGTAATACATGTAGCTTCATAGACAAATAGAAAACTGCTTACCTAATAAGGAAAACAGTGTTTTATCAATTCTGCCCATTGCCTTAGACTGCAATAATAAAATAAAAAACATTCATGGAATGCTTTTCATTAAGTAATACATATTTCTATTGTTAGGGAGAGATTTTTTGATTGTAAATATCAAAACCCATTTCATTATTTTGTAGATCTGAGCTAAACAACAAGGTACAGGGGGAAAATGAAAGTTCTAAGTGATTTGGGTTCAATATGACAAAGTTTATTGGATCACTTGAATCATTGAAACTCTCGCTATTGTCTATTGGCCAACAAGATTTGTTGAGTTAAATGGCACTCGCGGTCCATAGTGATAATAATAAGTTTGATATATCAGTGACGCTTTTTTCTTAAAGTCTACCCTTCATGTTTTTTTTAATTATTTTTTTGTTTGTGTCAAATTGTTAGGAGAAGGGCACATGCCCCACAGGCTCTCCACCCCCCCCCCCCCCCTCCCCCCTCCCCCACTGCGATATATGATATATGATCCCTTATCATCTCTAGATACTTAAAAACACTAGTATTAGCCTGTTATTGGATACACTGCCAGTCCACACACATTGTGTGCACCATCTCCACTCTCTGGGGAGCATTCCTGCAACCTAGAAGATAATTCCTTCATGCTACCAGTAACCACCTCCTACCAGGTCCCCATTTATACACCCGGGTAGTGAAACTGTGAGCAGCAATAGTGGATCGGTCTTTATATCGTACATTTTTTTCTTTTTCCCAGGACTACCTCACTTAGTCTCGACTAAGAACGCTCTACCCAAGGGCTGCCAAATGTGGAAGATCACAGGGATTAATTGCAATCACCAATGAAACATCATTTTATTTTGTTCCTTGTGTTCTTGCTCCAGGACTACATAAACCAGTCAGGTCTAGGAACGCTCTATCCGAGGGCAGCCAATTACATAGCAGGACCACAGGGACAAAATGCAATCACCAATGAAACATTCCCATCAGAAGTTTTATGCAGTCTTTGATTAAATTTAACTCTTAATTTATTTCATCATGCTTGTTCTTGCTCCAGGACTACATAAACCAGTCAGGTCTAGGAACGCTCTACCCGAGGGCAGCCAATTACATCGGAGGACCACAGGGACAAAGGCAATCACCCAGGAAAGGACCCATGGATGGTAAAAAAAACCCCTAAAAATTGCTTAACTGTTTGATCATTACCATTGCTAAATTCCTTGGAAATTAGAGGTTAAAAAGCATGATCGAATGTAAGGTCAAATTATTATTTATTTATCATGCCTTTTATATGTTAACTATGTTAATCTCTTTGTAGTGTTTAATACTTAATATGCACAAATAGAATAAGAAGACGCATCAATCATTTTAAACAAATTAATCTATGCTCTAATCCTAAAACATACTGTAATTATTGTGTTATCTTCATTGCAGGCTACCTCCCTCACCTAGCCATTGTCAATCAGGTTTCTTCAATCTGCAAGCAGCTTCATCACGATGCACAGCACCTACACAACCACAAGTACATCGCACACCAAGTGGCTCTGCTCTATGTGAGTCGTCTTTACCTAGTTCTTCGCTTTGTGTTATTCCTTTGAAGGGTTCTAGTAACTATGTTGATACGTTGTAGGTTTAGAAATAGAGGGTGATGTTGTCAATCCGGTGGCATCTATCTGCACCTACACAACCACAAGTACATCGCACACCAAGTGGCTCTGCTCTATGTGAGTCGTCTTTACTCTTTACCTAGATTCATTTTTTTTGTTTTTGATGGGATATTTCAGACTTTAATTATATACCTTTGTTATTGTAAGATTCTTCTGAATGATTGATGTGTGATAGTTTTTTAGACAAAAAAGTACAAGGAAAACAACAAGGCTTTGAAGAATAAATAGAGAAGAGAGTGAATTATGGTTGATTGAGATAAAGTTATTTGATCCCTTTAACTCCTAACGTGCCAAGCTCGCATTTTCGCGAGTTACAATGCACACAAATGCCCTAGAGCATTAAAATCCCTGGCGCGTTAAGAGTTAAAATGATTATGTTATCTTTAGTAGATGTGAAAAGAGTACATTTGGAGAAGCAAAATCTTTAAAAGCCTGTCGTTGACCCATCTCAAGTTTCTCCCTGTTTACATCTCTTAAAATAGATGTTGCCAAGTATTTTTTGCACTTAAGTGTGAAAAGAAACAGCTCTATAGTGCCAGCAGCATTTCTCCCACAATTTGACAAAAACCACAGAAATGTGTGTTATCTTTGGTAGATGTTAAAGCATTGATGATGATGATTTTGACAATGACGACGATGACCATGACGATGATGATGATGATGATGATGATGATGATGATGATTTTGGTGATAATGATCAATCTGATGGTGATAAAAATGTTATTAATTTTGTTTAAAGGGTACCACCACCCAAAAATAATATTCTTATTATAGAAAGGTACCATCTTTAGTATTCCATTCCTTCAACAAGTTCACAAAAATATGTTTCCAGAAAAAAATATATAATTGGAAAACACATCACCATTCTCAACCATGCGTTCATGCGGTCTGAATTGCGTAGACTATATGCGTGCAGAGCCAGAGCGCACTGTGCAGAGCGAATGAATCATCCGGGAATCTATTGACGTACGCATGAAAGCATTGGCGCACTCGCAGTTGCTTGGCCCGTATGGAACCAGGAAATAGCAGTGGTTCCGTAAGTGGTGGAAATTAATTGCTTTGTTTATGAATTACACAACCCTTTGCAAAATGTTGGGTATCTATTTGATATCACAAAACGGTACCAAAACATATAATAATGTGTTGTCCTTTGCCTGGTGGTCCCCTTTAACTCCTTCTCTCCTCAGCAATCGTTGAACCAGTTGGGTAATGTAAAGGCCCTGTTGAGTAATCATAACCACATCGAAGGCATGTTCAAGAAACTGAAATCAGTGCAGAGGCAAATGATAGTGTTATTAATTTATGACAATGAAGATGATAATGATGAATTCATAATGGGAATTTCTTCTTTTTTTGCTCTTTCTTTTTATCAGCAATCATTGAACCAGCTAGTTAATGTAAGGGCCCTGTTGAGTTATCATAACGACATTGAAGGCATGTTCAAGAAACTGAAAGTCGCTCTGGAGCTGATAATAATGCTGATATTGATGACAATGAAGATTGTGATAGTGATAATGATGATGATGTTGATGATGAAATCATTTTTTTTTCTCACTTCTTCTCTCTCCAGCAATCGGTGAACCAGCTGGGTAATGTAAAAGCCCTGTTGAGTTATCGTAACAACATTGAAGGCATGTTCAAGAAACTGAAAGTCGCTCTGGAGCTGACTGCAGATGGAGACTCAGTACCTCACCTTCCTGACGAATACAAAACATGGTAAGAGCTCTTTTCTAACCCATCAGACGAGAGCTATTTCTAGGCAAAATTGTTCATTATTTCCCTCAACAAATTGGCAACTCCTAATTTTTGTTTTGCCTTTTAATGACGTAAAAATGGGTGGTGAAATATTCGTTTATTAACATGTACATGTAAGAAGTCATTTTGCCACAAAGTTGCCAATTTGAATGCCAAAATCTGTTTTTAAAATATTAGTGTGTTGTCAATTTAAGGATTTCCTATATTTTAGCGATCTACACAATATCAAAAATCATACAAACATAATAAAAGCAGGTACAGTAACAAAATAGGGCTATAACAAAATAAGAAATGTATGCTCTTTCTCCTTGTATACATGTACTTCATATAACTTGTCATCTTCTTCCTCAAATGAAGGACTACCAGACCACAAATAATTAATACGGTCCTGAACACCCAATGGTGCCCAAATATAAGAAGTGCTTTGTTCAAGTTATGGTATTTTTAAAGCTCCTCCAACGCATTTGCATCATACGGTAATGCTAACTCTTCCAAGGATTATTTCATTCACACTTACAGGAAATTGCATTGAAAAGAAATATTTTCTTACTTTTTCCTCTATTAGGTTGTTGGAAATGACGGAGTCTCTGCAGAGAGAGATGGCATCTTTCAACACATCCTTCAACCAACCACTTATACCAGCCATGGGTTTCTTGCAACAGACATGCTGATAACTATTGTTGTAGCAACAAAGGCAACTTGTATCAGCCATTTTTGTTCATGCAACCAAGAGGGTGGAGACATCTTTTAATCCATCGTTCAATCAACCTCTCCTACCAGCCATGGGATTCCTACAACAGACACACTGATACATAAAGTGGTAGCCACCAGGCCAACGTTGGCTAGCTATTTGTGTCTACAACATGCGCACCGGTACATTTATTGTAGCCACTTATCCACCTTCTGCAAACTTACAAGGGGGTGTTTCACAAAGATTGAACTTTAACTCTAAGTTGGACCTAACTATTATGGAAAGCCATTTGTAGCCTTGGAATGAAACATATTCAAAAGCAAGAATACAAATATTTTAGACTTTCATCAATTTTACATCAAGAACATGGAATCTCCTTGATAATAGAAAATATTATTATGATTTGAATCAACATTTTTATGCTTTTTCAAAGAACTCTTTCAAAATGTTTTCAAAGAAACTAATGGCTTTCCATAATTGTTAAGTCCAACTTAGAGTTAAAGTTCAACTTAGGATCTTTGTGAAATGCCTCTATGCAGTTTTACATGAAGCTATCAAGGGGAATACTACATGAAGCAGTTAATGGGATCTTACAAAACACTCACTGATAGTAGCAACTTCGAACAGTCATTTCAACAGAACATTTATCTGGATACCTACATGTAGAATACCACTCAGACATTTATTTGCTTTGATAGGGCAATTATCGTCCAGATGTGTTACTGTCACCCCGGGGCACCAGCTTCCCTAGGACACTATCAGATCTTGCAGAGGGCTATGGCATCGTTCAGTGTATCATTCATTCTGTCAACCTCTTCTACCAGCCGTGGGATTTCAACAACATGAAGTGGTAGCCACTATTAACCCCTTGACTACGGGAACCGAGTGGGTTGTGTACAAAGTCTAAGGAAATATCAGAATCTCGAAGGATCCCTTAACTTTGTCCAATTAAACAAAAACAATGGGTATTTTTTTTTATGAGATAGTAATACTTAAACCATGAACTGCATTGATACAAAATTAATTCATTTAGAATTTGAGACAGAGGAATTTGTCCTGAAACCATGTCTTTAAAAATACATTATTCAGTTCTTGGGATGGACATATTTTGATTGTGATATGGAGCATTCATAAAATGAGAAGAAATCTCCTTGACATCTCTTTGTGATACTGATACTTGTACATGTTTGTATATATTTGTTGAGTATATGTTTGTAAAATAGAAAAATACCATATTCTAGCCATTTACATGTAGACTGCAGGTAGTTCTGAGAAAAATTAGTAAAACTTTGAGGAGAACTTATACAACTTTTATGAAATGAAACATGCTGTCTGTGCTTGTACAACATTTAATCTGTCTTTCATTTAAGCCTGAAGCGTACACTAGTAGCCTTTTTTCAGTGATAAGTTTATGTATATTCCCACTCATCCTGTCGAGATAGATATCAGAAGAAGCTGGTAGTCATCGGCCAAATGTCGCAACTTACACAAGTAAGTTCGTCCAAAATTGTGATTCATAAACTTTGATTCAAGAGCTGACAATAGAATGCTGATGTAGAGGCATTCATATTTCTCTAAACTCCATACATTGTCTCAAGAAAATCTAGAACCTTTGAAGTGTCAATATAATGCTTTAAGAATGTTTTAAAATTTCCAGTATTATATCCTATCGACTTCGTAAATGACTTGAGTATTTTGAGATCTTAATGATGCATAATAGCATAAGAGGCACACTGTAAAGTGTAAGGGTAATGTCAAAAGATACAATTTAAAGAAGTAAAATATCCATCAAACCAATTTATTTGGTCAAGTGAAAAATAGTAGCTCCCTCCATTATCAATTTCACGGAAGTGTTTAATTATTTGAAAAGAATTGCAATGCTTTAGAATTTAGTAGATTCATGTGCACTGTCGGAAGATAATTTCTTTGGGAGACAGTGACATGGGTGTTAGATGGGTTCTTCATACCATGATGAAGATCAAAGCCTTTTCTTTGTGATTCCAAAATTTCAAGAGTAATTATTTATAATTTTGGAATATCAAGAATTAAACAAAAGTTGAATTGAGTGCCCACATGGCACCCAAAATGTAATGTGACTTGGCGCTGTTCTGTTTCTCACCCAGCAATTTAAGAATGACAAAAATTATGTTGTCTCTGACAGTAATCCGACTTTGTCAGTAAAATAGTGTGACCAATTAGTTCGGTCAGGTAATCCAAGTTATTTCCACCACTCAAACATTGACAGTGCCACTAAGATTGTATCGCTGACATTTTTGTTTAATAGAAACAATTTAAGGGTTTTAAGCCATGATCATTTTGTGAAACAAAAGGTGTGACCAATCTTGTTCAGTCAGATAACTCAAGTTATTTCCACTATTTGATTTCAGAGAAAATGCCAGTATGTAAATCCATAGTGTCACTAAAAGTGTATGTGTCTTGATGAAAAACTCTCTTTGACAGATAACTGTCAAGACATATAAATACTTAAGCCATCACCATAATAGTCACATTCTAAGACTGAGTACAGATGTGTAACACATTTGGTCACTCTAGTAGTCCAAGATTTGTTCAGCCAGTCTGAAGTTTAGAAGAAAAGGAAAAGTAAAACAAATGTTATGTTCAACCACTCTGTTTTTCAGAGAAAAGGCAAGTACGTAAAAACCATGAGTGTCACTAGAGTGGGTGTGTGTCTTGTTAAAATAAACAGATATGTTAAACCAATGCCAACAGTAATCACCTCCCAAGTAATGAAGTGTAACAAATTTGGTTATCCACAAATTTTCATCCACTGTGACTTTCTGAGAAAATGTTTTGTTTTACTCATTGCACTGACTTTGTACACACTTCTAACTTTCCAGTAGATAATTAAAAATCACTTCAATCGTACATATCTTTTTAAAGAAAGGAAAATTTGAAAAAAAGAATCTGTGCCGCGCTTCTATTGGTAATATGAATACAACAAGGTATGAATGAACTACTAGAATTTTAAGTAAGATTTGTTGATTTTGACAATGTGCCAATACCAATAAGAATCACGTTTCCAGTCAATAAGCGAAACAAATTTGAGCATTCAAGTAATCCAATTTTGTTTTCAACCACTCTGATTTTCACGGAAAAAAAATTAATTTAATTACTAAGATTGTATGTGTAAAGACACGCACAAAATTGTTGTATCATCCATCACCAACAATAATCACCTTCCCAAATAGTCGAGACGTGTAACAAATTTGGTCAGCCAAGTAATCCAAATTTTTAGCCTGTCTTGACTTTCATGGATTGGGAAAAAAGGAAATGTATGTGCAGCAAGTGGCAAATTGTGACTGATTGATTGGTGGGGGGGGGGGGGGGGGAGGGTTGTGGGGGCATGTGGATATTTTGGGGTACACTGCGTAGCATGGTCAGACTGATTGGGGGGGGGCACATCTATTATTTTTTTTGACACATATTATATCCCCTTATTTTTTTGTATTATTTTTGGTCAAATTATGCCCCCATGTAGCTATCCCACTGACTGCATGTATTTATTTATTCCTTTATTTTAAAGAATGTTCAAGTACTCTTTAATTTTTTAGTTTTTTTTTTTTTTTTTTTTTTTTTTTTTGGGGGGGGGGGGGGTCACATTATTGGGGGGGGGGGGGCACTCACCCCCTGTAGCTATGCCAATTTGTGCAACCAAAACAAGAAACTGTGTCACTTCGAGGCTGATTAGACATTGTGCAACCGGAAGTGTCACATGTACTGTGCATTCATCTTTGCTTATATTGTAAGGTAACATGGACATCCGAAATGTGCTAATGCTTGTGTAGCTACCATGTGTGAAATAACTTACAACCCAGTTGGCATATCCCTAATCTCCAGGGGCGCAGGGGGTGTTTCACAAAGATCCTAAGTTGAACTTACCTCCAAGTTGGACTTAAAAAGTATGGAAAGCTGTTAGTTTCTCTGATTTTTGTTTTTAAGTCCTTTTTACAAAGGCATAAATGTTGATTCAAATCATTACTACTTTTTGTTTATTATCAAGGAGATTTCATGTTCTTGATGCAATATTTATGAATATTCTAAAGTTCTTCATTGTTTTGCTTTTGAATATATTGTATTCCAAGACTACAAATGGCTTTCCAATAGTTAGGTCCAACTTAGAGTTAAGTTAAACTTAGAATATTTGTGAAAGACCCCCAGGCTGGGTTGTTTCATAAGAGGGACATGCTTAAAGGGACTTAGTAACATTGTCCAAATCCTCAAAATAAAATTTTAATTCTAGCGGTTCCCTTATACCTTGTTGTATTCGTATTAACAATAAAATCACGAGAGTACAGGTTTCGGTTTTTCAAATTTCCCTTTCGTTACAAAGATATGTATGATTGAAGTATTCAGATAAGAAAAACTCCGGGCAAGTTTTTCTTCCGTGTACAAAGTGAGTGCAGTGAGTTACTGAATATCACTTTGCATTTTCGCTCATTACTTGGCCATACAATGTCCATTTGACTTGAAATGTTCACACAATACCCTGTGGACATATGAGATAACAATATACATTGCATCAACTATTCATCACTTTTTGCACATGTCAACAAAGTATTTGGGGAGTGCACGTTCCCTTCCATGTTGTTTGGTAGACTACTGCAAATTTTGCAAAAAGAAGCAATGTGCCATCACTTTAACATTATTACAAAAACAACTATTTGCACAGAAGATTAATTTTATTGTTAGGAGCAGTCTTAATTTGGAGGTAAATGCAAAGATTTGTGTGTAGATATTATTGCATGTGGGCTTTGAGTCAAAGATATGTCTATTTTGTTGATGTCAGTTCCAAATTAATTGATTTTGATTGTTATAATATCCTCACTTAAATGTAAGACAAATAAAGTGTCGTGTGCAAATCAAGCCATCAAGAATGTAAATTTGGTATTTCATTGTAAATAAATGATATATATTCAGAATGAACATGTTTTATTTCATAATTTTTTATTTTTTATTTTGTTGTTGTTATTATTAAAATGTAATTTAGCCAAGCAATCTTTATATTGAACCGGCTACAGCAAGACCCACTACTTGTCAGTAATTATGTTTTTGCACTTATGGGCTTCCAAAGTTGAAAATTAGTCCCAGGGTCAAAATGAAGATTTTGACATAACCAGCAAGATGAACATTTGCTCTTTTTAATGCAAAATAAATCAAGTTGAAATGTTAATCCTGTGCAAAGTTATTTACGATTGAGTAAAACAATTATGCATGGTTGTAATCGTAATTGTCATATTTGAATCGTCGATATCTCACTTTCACTTTCTTGTACAATGTTGATTCCCGCATTAATATTCTTTTCAGTATGACAACTAGGCAATGGGCGTAGGGGAACGTTTTTTCTCAGGGGGGGGGGGGGGGGCGCTTAGGTATTTTCCTGAATAATTTTCCTTCCCGACATTTCACCTAACAAGCAAAACAAAAAAAAAGTCCTCTCCTTTTTTATGCTCCCAAAATGATGTTTTGATGGCGAGTTTGCCCGATTGTAACATGGTTTGCCGAACATGGCATGGTTTTGCCCGAACATGGCATGGTTTGCCCGAACATGGCATGGTTTGCCCGAATTTCAGGTGCATTTTGCCCGAATATACCGGTATCCATTTTCAAAACTACAGGGGGCTGCAGCCACTAGATTCCCCGCCTCCTACGCCTATGCAACTAGGAAGTGATGTTTGCACAAACAAATGCATTTTTTTGGATGACCTTTCATTCGAAAAAATCTCGGTGTAGCTATTTCATTTCAGTATTCAAACTATTGATCAATGTTTGCTCATGACAATGTAACAATCTTCTTGTCATTATTGTCCATCCAGACAATGTATTTTCGTTGTATTAGTCAATTGTGGCGTAGCGTGGGCGCCATAAGCTTAGGAGGACAGGGGGGGGGGGGGGGGGGGGTGGCTGCAGCCAACCTGAGTTTTGAAATCGGCCATATTCGGGCCATATTCCGAATTTAAAATGCTTTTGCAGAAGCAGAATCATGTCCAATTCGGCCAATTCGTGTCCAATTCGTGTTTGGGCAAACTCGTATCATATTTGGGCAAAATCATGTCATATTCGAAGTTCATCGTTTTCGGGCGGTTTGATATTGATAACCTTGTTTATTTTTTGCTAAAAATGGGGAAAATGGTATTCAGGTAAAAGACCTCAGCCCCCTAAAAAAAAAGAGGTGTCCATACGCCCATAGGGGTGGGGGGGGGGGGGGGGCACATTTTGGGAGGCACGTCCATGCAGTCTATTACGGTATATATTTCTTTATTTTCAATAAATGATTTCCCCTAATATGTTTGCATTGTTTTTGTCAAATTATTAAGGCACATGCCCCTTCCCCCTTATCACCCCAAGGCTACGGCACAGGTATTCTAACACCTGATTTATGTTTACTCATGTGTGATCCTACAACATGTACTGTTTTGGTGGGTACTTTGATTCGAATAAAGTTATTTCCTTTCACCAGCTCAACTTGATTAATGTTTGCTCATAACTGTGCAAACTGTTTGGTATAAGGTATAACATTACCCCGCGTTGCACATGTATTGAATTTCGTTCATTTTCAATTGTAATATTGGATGCGTTTTACCCCCGGGGGTGGTGGGGGGGGGGGGGGTACTCCCTATATATACCTGGCACTATACCTATGTGCCGCCCTCAAAACCCCTCTTTTCAGCTCAATTTTCCGATCCGGAGACCCCCAAATCCTAAATATCGGCCGTTCCGCCGTTCCGCCGTTCCACTGGGTCCGCTGGTAGTGAATTTGAACAGCCGCCGGAGTCCCCCCTTGCAAACGTGGCGATGGGTGATCAGCTCCGGAGACCCTCTTGCTATAACGCGGCGATCCGCTCCGGAGCCCCTACATTGGAACCCTGGGGAGGCACATAGTTACCTACCCAACATTTGATGGGGGGGGGGGGGGGGGGGGGAGCTGCAGCCCCCTATAGCCCCCACCTCCTACGCCTATATGTCTCAAAGGGATGGTCGCGGGTTAATTGCTCTTTATTAACCTTTTGATGTTCGCCATAGCAACATTTAATTGCAGCAGAGAGCGTGTGCTATCAGTGCGCCCTCAGGAAATTAATCATGGATCGATTTCACGCCAAGCCAATCAGTAATTACAGTTGGCAATTGTCCCCTATTTTGTTTTTAAAGAGTTAAAAAGTTATTCATGGTATATACTGTTCTCAAACATCTCACGGAATATGTACCAAATATTGTAGAAAAATTGTAGAAAATTGTAGAAATAAAGCAGAAATGCCAAAACGCTGAGCAAAACCT
>JBAMJV010007190.1:0-28721 GCA_037951105.1 Echinarachnius parma
CCGCCACTGGTATCATCAATCTGTGACTTCTTAGCAATGAAAACAAAACAATACACTGAGCCACAAATAAAAGTTGAAAATGAAATCGATGTATTTATTTTCATAAATTAAGCAGCGCTTATTTATGTTATGTCCTCTAACTGTCTAATGAATGTAAATATGTTATAGCTGAGCTCTGATTTATTATAAGTGTACACACATATATAAAAGTGACTGTTGGGAGATATATAATAGCATGATACGTATTTAACTACATACCAATATACTACGTAATACATTACGCAATATCATTGTGTGGGTGTGATATGTACCTGATGACCATGGGTAATAATAGTTTAAGTAATGATTTAAGCGCATTTGATGCGCTATATAAATGCATTATCATTATTATTACCAATGAAACATAACAACAAAATTCCAACACTTTACTCTGAGCTTCAAATTAAACTGAGGAAGGAAACCGACCCATTTGTATTAATTTTGTATCGCTTATTTATTTATTGTGGGGAGGTATAATATAATGATACATATTTAACTACAGTAGTAAAACAAACAAAAAACTACAGTAGTAAAGTTAAAACTCCACTCTGCGCTACAAATGTAAGAAGGAAACTAATACATTTGTATTAATGTAGGAAGGAAACCAATACATGTATATTAATTATTGCCTACTTGTTGTTATGTCCTCTTATGGTTGGTTGAGTAATCATTAATTTGCAGTATCTGAAAATAGAGGTGACTGTTGCGAAAGGAAAAAAGGCATCATACTTATAAACCCCTCAAAAAAAGTACGGCAACTCAAGTTTGATCGATTATATGTCTTTTCTTATGAACTCATGTAGGTTATATTTGGTATCACTTGAAAGGGTGTGTGATCCTCTTTAAAATTATACCAGAATCGTAAGCATCATGAGTATGGGGTATGCGCAGTATATTTGAGAATGGGGGAAGGTCAGAAGTGAAATGTCGCAAAATGAGCCAACAAGCTTCAGACGGAAGGTCTGACTCTCATATCACGGTTTTCTCAAGTTCAAATTCTTTCGACGATGAATAACTTAAAGGGGTAGTTTAGTTTTGGTAGAGAGGGCGCTGCACATCACAATTTTGTTGTGAGGTAATGAAAAACTGAGTGTCGAATTTGAGAGAACATGCAATATTAATGGCAGAATAAACTTTATTTGGTCAAAATCGACCCAGAAACGGCTGAAATATCAATAAATATATCTGATCTTATAGTTATTTGGGGCCCAAATAATTAGATGATTTTTTCAAAAAATTAAAAAAGTGCTTGCACTGTTTCAAAAATTTTCAAAAGCATTTTTTAAATAGTTGTTGATCTCTCTATTTAATCATTATTTCAATAAAACATCACATGCATAATTGTGTATGAAAAATGGTTGAAACCAATGTTTTAATGGCTCTTTTGGAATGATAACAGGCTTTTTACTTAGTCGTTTGTAATTTTGTATACCTTTCGAGCATGGTAGAGTTATAACTATTAGTTTATAATGTTACTGTCCAGGTTTGGTTACTAAAGTTCAGCCTTACCAAACCTGTACTACCCCTTTAAACAATTGTTTAATATGGTATCAGAAGAAAGCCTGTTCATTTATCTTTCCAATGACACCTCACTTGTAATGATTATGACAGCCGGGTATGTACAGTAAAGGTGAATATTGGGGAGGAACGACAGCGAAATGTTACAAAATGCATTTGATTGTGTGAAATTGAAGGCGTTGCATCCAAAAACGACTTTTTGTGGAGATATCTTAGTACTTTACTTTACATAATCATTATGAAGTTCAACATCATGTGGAAGCGTGTTAATTTTTAAAATAAAATGATGCCCCATTCGTAATGGTTTGGTGAATGAGGTGTGTGCAGTATCTATGTATGTATGGGTCGCAAAGTGCACCGTTTTGCTGTTTGATATGTGCTAAACAGGGCATACAAAGAGGGCGCTAATATGCCAGTTATGGCCAGTTTGCGTAGGTTTAGGGAAATTTCCGGCATATCCGGCTTTACTGCACACACACCGTTAGCATAATCATTACAGGTGAGACATAAGTTTAAGGAAAAATAAACATGCTTTCACATGATGCTCAATTTACTGATGATTATGCAAGGCAAAACCAAGAAACATCTCCTCCAATAGTCGATTTTCGATGCAACGCCTTCAATTTTACAAAATGAAAGGCATTTTGCAACATTTCACTTTCGACCCTCCCCCATATTCAGCTGTACCATACTTAACATGCTAATAATATCGTTACGGACATGATCGTATTGAAAAGATAGGCAATTGGACTTTACAATGATACCAAATTTGAAAGGTTTAAATCATTTGAAAACGCTACAATCTTCGATACAACTTGAACATTACAAAAATACGACACAAGAGTCAATTTTCCCAACTGAATACTTTCTGCCCATTTTGCGACATTTGACTTTTGACCGTCCTCCATTCTGAAACGCACTGCGTATTCCCCGATTTGAAGTAAATGACAAATAATGTACTATTTTAAAGGGAAATAATCATGCAATGCAATGACACAAAAAGGAAAAAAATAGAAATTTACAATAAGAGTGATATAATCGATCAAAGTTGAGTTTCCGAACTTTTTTTGAGGGGCTTATGAAGGGGTCTAGTACATTGTCCAATCCCCCCCCCCCCCCCAAAAAAAAGAAAAAAAAATCTAGCGGTTCTGACATACCCAATTGCATTCGTGTTACCAATAGAAGCATGGAACATCATAATTTTCCTCTGACTTCCATTATAAAGATATGTCTGTTTGAAGTGTTCAGATTGATAATTCTCCTGTGGTTATGTTTTTACTGAGTCAGCGCAATGAGTTAGCCTGTTTCACTTTGCATTTCGGTCATTAATTGGTCATATGACATTCGTTTGTGATGGATTTTTTTTTCACTCATCAGTTGACATATCAGATCACAGAAATACACATTTTATCAACCGTTTGGTAGTTTTTGTATATATCAGCACAGTAAATAGATCCCTTTATATTCGAACCCGAGACCTTTGGATTGCTATACCGGTAATCTATACTAGCTGAGCAGCTATAGAACACCCTGACGCTATGTGCGTCCCTGAAACCCTTTAGTAGTCAATGCTCGTGTTGGTCAAAAGCTATTATAAACATGACACAAACCCTAATTTTTTCATTTATAAAATAAAGAACTGATTGAAAAACACGAATTGATAATGTTTTCTAAATAGTGAAGGTAGCGAAATTGATATTAATTTCGTACTTCTGTAGCTGCTAAGCGATATAACAAGGAAACAACTCCACGAAGCTAAGCTGAAAGGAAATCTGTTATATGTTTTATATGTTTATATATATCTCTAATGATGTTAGGTTGTTATAGTCTTTTCGGAGTTGGTTGTTCTATGGTTAACTTTCAATTATCGAAAATAATATACTGGGAAAACCGCAAATAAAGATAATGGTCTCGAAATTGTGAATGCGGCGAAAGGATGTTATGACGGTCAAATTTAACGTTGTACCAATAAAAAAGAAGAAATAACTTTTTGAGAAAATGTCGTACATGGCGTGCATGTTGGGTCAACAAATTTGATTTCTATTTTGGATATAACATAATTGGTATCATTTTTGCACAGGTTATTCCGTTTTAAATAAGATGTAATAATATAAGTATTTGAACACACCATCTGTAGTAGTATTAACTTAAAGAATGTAAGTGTTAATAGAATCTATCACAGTACGTGTTAAACAGTGAACTAAGTACATGTTATACGTTCAAAATCGTCCAATAAAGGGATCTATAGTAACTTTGTTGACATTTTCAAAAATTAATGAATGGTTAAGACAATGCGTATTTTTTAAACCTGATAAGTTCACTAAGTAATGCGTGATCATTCCATGTTAAATTGATGTATGGCCGATAATTACCGAAATGCAAAGTGGTATTTGCTATTAAACCCGATTCACTTTGTACACAGGTATAACTTTCCAGTGAACAATTACAAATCTGAACACTTCAATCGTAAATATCTCTTTAGCGAATGGGAAATTTGAAAACAAAAACCTGTGTTATGCTTCGTACAAATACAACAAGATATGAGAGAACAACTATGTTCGAAGTAAATTAGTGGATTTGGAAAACAATTACGAGGAACCTTTAATTTGAATTACCTGCGGTCGAATCCACGCATCGCCGTAGCAACATATTGTGACGTCACCCGATCTCATCCATAGCTTCAATTGGTCAGTGTTACCAAGACGGACTTCTGCTTTAGTTTTGCCGCAGACTTGGACCTGGAGAATGCTTGAGCCCTTTCCGTAAAATTTGTAGACGAATGAGAGCCTTGTGGAATGGGATGACACGCGTACATCCGGGAGGGTGAAGTAGGACACAACCCCTTGGTTGCCTTGGTTACCACTCCACGTTATGAAGAAGCCACCTTGGAGAAACATATTGATTTAATCACCTTTGAGCATAATCATCATCTTCGTCGTCCCCCCTTATCCCCTTTATAATGGTGATCATCAAAATATTTGGCATCATTGGCATGGTCAGCATCGGCATGGGCATCATCGTCAACACTATCAGCATCATCATCTTTATTATCACTACCACCATCATCATCACCACCGTCATTATCAGCAGCATTATCATCACTACCAACACCGTCATCATCATCATCATCATCATCATTATACAGCTGTCTATACAGTTTGACGAATTTGAATTGTTCACTGGTAGGGAGTGATTTTACTAAAATTATTGGTGCATTGATTGCGAATGAACGAACTTGTGTTCGTTATGATGAAATCGAACATAACATGTGACTAGCGAAGTTTAGTTGGTATGAATTTGAATGACCGAAAATAGTGCGGAAATGACATATTTTATTATTTTTAATCAAGACAAAATCGTATTTAAACCATCGAATTAGAGCTAGGAATGAAACAAGTTACCACTTCTCTTCCACGACGTGTCGAACCCATACAGATCATAGTATCGTTCCCCGCTAACCACCCGCCAAGCAGAGCTGGGTGACTGGGTGATGTCACAGTCGTGAAGACCTGACCCTGTTTGGTAGTTCAGAGTGCCAAAGTCACAGGAAAAGGCACCTGCATTATATCAAAATATCATGAGAAATCCATGTTTGGTAGCTAACAGTGCTAAGGTCACACTAAAAGCCACCTAAATGATTTTAAAATGCATCGAAATATATTTCAGATATTAATTTCATAAGAAATTCACGTTCGGCAGCTAAGAGTGAGAAGGTCAGACGAAAGGCCATCTAAATTATTTTAATTTGCATCGAAAGATATGTAAGATATTAATTTGATAAGAAATCCATGTCTTTTAGCTTGGAGAGCTAAAGTCACACAAAACACCACCCAAACAATTATGAATTTCATCAAAAGATATTAAATATAGTCATATCATAAAAAATCCTAACCCTAACCCTAACCGTAGCTTCGATTGCTAAAGACCCACGAAAATCCACCTAGACGGTATAAAAGTATACCAAATACACGTAACTAGTCCATCTGTTATAGGTTTAAGGAACAGAATGCTCTAATTAAGAATGCTAAATAATCTAAATGAGGAACTCACTGGTTATATCAACTAATATAATTTGCGATTTGTAAAACTAAGATAGTACATGTATTGTATACAATGTTTTATGGAGAAGGTTAATAAGGTGAAACAAAATTAAATGAATCGCGTTTGGTAGTTAACAGTACCAAATTTACACGAAAATATCAAGATACAGAAATGTTCTTGTATGAACTCGTAAAAAGTTCGGATTGCATCAGTTTCGCATTACAGGTAGAATCAAAATACGTTCGTTTTTAAAATATTGTTGTTAGAGAAGAGTTCAAATTTAAAATCCTAAAATGCAAACTGGGTGTTGAACCTGTTGCCGGAGTTGTCCAAAGTCTGTTTGGAATTATTGCAACTTTATCATTTTGGAATCTCAGAGTACCAAATACACACCCAGATACAATTCTGTACAGAGTTAAATTTGACTCTATTGCCAAAAGTATGCTAGAATATGTTCGTTGTACTAAGTATTTGGGCCCATTTCTTGTCTTTTACCAAGATAAATGGACTTAGTGACAGAATGACACAGTAACCATGCTCATGATTATTTTGATCTCCATGAAATTGTTTTATTTCACTTTAAAATCTAAAAGATTAGCCTAGTCAATTTTACGAATGGAATCAGACAAATACAATACAAATTAATGTCTAAGTAAGGCATAATCATTTTGCACTACATCGTCTTTTTCTTCTGTAAACCACTGCTCTAAAATTGTACTTTCTGTACCAACGTATTGTATTTTCTACCTCTGACATAAATAATTGTGTGGAGTTGTAGTTTACTTACTCGCGTTTATCCGAGACACCATTAAGAAACAAACAGCGATGGCCAAACTGCATGTCGATAGTAAATCCATTATCATGCTGACTATCGCAAGGAGTAAAAATATGCTGCGCTGAGTTCGTGTCCTGATGTGAGATTAATTGTACAACTGTTTACACTACTTAACACCAACCACTTTCACTGTGTGACTTATGATCCTCGCAAATTGAAAATAAAAGTCGAGTAAAAATGTTATCACGCCAATGGTACATAGCTGGCGTAGCAAGAGCACGCGCGAAAATGAAAGATAATGCGTTTTTGATTGATTGGAGTGTTAATTGGGAGTGTTAATCGGTTAATTTGTTGTTTATTTGGTTTGTTAGTTCGTTGTTAGGTTTGCTGGTTGTTTGGTTTGTTGCTCGGTTGGTCGTTCGGTTGGTTGGCTGGCTTGTCGGACAGTTAGTCCATTGATGGGTCGGTCAGTTGGTGGGTTTGGTCGGTTATTCGGTCGGTTGGTCGGTCGGTCGGTCGGTCGGTCGGTCGGTCGGTTGATTGACCTCGGTTGATACATGTACACTACGGAAATGGTGTGTGTTTGCGGGGATTGAGGGGTGGGAGGGTGTGCTGGTAATGTAGGATTAGATGTTGCATAATAATACGTTAATAGACAATTGATGTGTACTAAACAATCTTACCATTTTTGTCTGGGACCTTTTTGCAAGCTCTCCGAGCTATGCGGGCATTCAGTATATCCATATCGTATGTTTACATTAAAGTACCTGAGCGAAGGTTTAATCATTGCAAAGGAAATGTTGCAATCTTCCTAATAATTCATATTTACCTTTTAAAAATTGTCACAGAATTTATTAATATGCTATGAAAAGTGATGAAATTGCTACCCGTTTTTCGCCCTTGATCAACCCGCTGTGTGCAGGTACGATAAATGACGTGTAGTGGGGCGAGCGCATGAGAGCGCTCCCAAGCCCGTCGGCTTTGTGTATTGTAGGTGTATGTGGTAATGCCACTCGAACGCTAAGTATCTCATCAAAATGTCTGATCTTGAGGAGGAACTACTAAATGTAGACATCGAAGTTGATGCAAACAGCTCCACAAAATATAGTGACAGTGGTATAGTGATAATGATGATGATGGGGATGTAGGAGATATAGAAGGAAGAGGACGAGTTGGAGTATACCATGAATTCATTCTCCCGGGGGGGGGGGGGGGGGGGGGTCACTCTCAACATGACTAGCTACGCACCCACCATGCCCACGTCCAAAAAAAACGTCGAAAGGGTATCCTTTTCAGCTACACGGCGGCGTCGACGTTTTCCTTAAAAAGGGGTGTTTTTCAAGCACTGATCGCACAAAAACCTAAAAGGGTACCTTTTCAGTTTCACAGGTTGCGACGTTTTTCTTTTAAAAGGGTACCTTTTTAGGTGCACAGGGTTTCGACGTTTTTCTTTAAAAAGGGTGTGAGTTCCCCAGGCTGATTCGATCCCTTAATTCGCGCATCTGTTACGGGATATATCTTTTGTAACATGCAATCGCGCCTGCGTACGTACGTGTATATACATTGATGAATTGTGCAGTAACTAGAGTGTGCGCACGTCCGCCGCCATGTTAGAAAGTCCCGATCACGCCCGTGAGTTATATTATACAGTTGTTAAAGGCCCAGTCCCATACTGACGATTTTCACGGCGACTCGCAACGACTCGCAACGATTTACTAGAACGAATCGACTCGATTTAGCCACGATTTAACAACGAATTGGGAAGAATTGTACGGCGACTCAAGACGAATATTCGTTCTTCGTCGTTGTTCGACGAGCCAGCTCGTCCTTCTTTTGTCTTTAACCATTGCGGTAGAAAAATCGTGGCAGAAAAAAAGTTGTGGTCCCATAGTAGCGATTTTTGCGGCGACTCGCAACGAATTATCATTCGTGGAGAAAATCGCTTGAGTCGTCGCGAGTCGTTGTAGTTCGTTGCGAGTCGTTGTAATTCGTTCTGCGAACCGTTGCGCATCGCGAAGAACGCCATGAATCGTGTTAGCACAACGAATGTTTTGGGACTGTTCAAAACTATCGCCATGTCGCGACGATTTCCTTTCATTCTTTTTATGGAACAATAGGGCAGTGCACAATATGAACAATCGGACTTGTTTGAGTCAGTTCCACGGGCGTAGATCTGTCATTGATACCTTTCAACAGGAGGATGATCTATTCATTCACCCCCCCCCCCCTCGTGATGAATAGGTATTACGTAAGTCTCTACGCCCATGGTCAGTTAAAAAACGGACAGCGGCGATCTTCACAACGAAGCGATACGACTCGCAACGAATTGCAACGATGTGGAACGACTTGACACGAATATGCAACGGTAAATACAATGATTTTTGGTGAAAATCGTCGTGGCGTGGCGATTGTTTTGAACAGTTGAAGACGGCGATTTTCACGATTTTCTTCACGATGCGCGACGGTTTTGGGGGAAGAACCGATACGATGTAACACGACGCAACACGACCTAAGCGATTTTCTCGACGAATGTCAAATCGTTGCGATTCGCCGTGAAAATCGTCAGTATGGGACTGGGCCTTTAGTGGTGGTACATGGTGGAGCGAAAAGCACGGAATGTTCCACTCCCAAGGGATTTTAAATGCTATTGAGGGAAGAGTAAATAAGTTCCGAGACGTAGTCGAGGGACTTATTTTCTTCACGAAATAGCATTTAAAATCCCGAGGGGAACATTCCATGATTTTCCCGACAGCAAAGTTACCAACTGTTTTATCATCTGAATCGCCATGTAACAGTGTCATGTAATATCAAAAAATATTACATGACAGCTCATGTACTGTATTTACTAAGTCAGGTGATAAAGTATTTTATCAAGCCTCACGGTATCCACACTATACATGTATATAGGACAATTACGTTTATGTCTTCTTGTTATCGGAGATATAGCCAAGCTAGCTCGAGTAGAATTCTCAGTCATGCAGCCTTGAATGGACGCTAGCAATTTGGTTGCAAATATGTTTGTTATGAACTTTTTGATGCTGTCTGCGCTGAGGTAAATTGTCTGTGCAGCGTTCACTTCAGACCCAAGTGTGGCATTCTGTGTTATCACGTTTTACAATATTGCCCAAGTACTAGTACAGTTACATGGCGTCTGCGACGAAGAACCGGTTTTCCTTTCTCCATGTTCTCTCTGATTTAGTTGCTATTCCCACTGCTACCAGCGGGGAAGTTGATGTCGATGGGGAGATCGCATTTAAACTTTGAAAAGCATTAATATGCCATTTATAACAATTTAGGGATGTTAAATTTAAAATGTGCGATACGCCTTTTAGGGTCCACCAGTGGTCCACTTTAGTACTTACGGTGTGATACGCCATCTAGGGTACATTTCAGGAAAGGTGCGATATGCCATTTTAGTTTCTATTTCATAAAAGGTAGCGATACCTATGCCATTTAGGGTCAATTTAATCATAATATTGTAAAGCGCTAAGAGATGATTATCAATCATATTAGGCGCTATATAAACATCATTTGTATTCATTTCAGAAAAAACATTATTATTATTACTAATTTCAGAAAAGGTGCGATACGCCATTTAGGGACCATTTCAGAAGTACAATACGCCATGAGTGTCCGTACAGAAAAAATATGATACGCCATTAGGGTCCATTCAGAAATAGTGCGATACGCCATTTTTATGCCATTGGGTCCTTTTCCGAAAATGTGCGATACGCCATTTAGGGTCCATTTCAGAAATGCAATACGACATTAGGGTCCATTAAAAAAGTGCGATACGCTGTTAGGGTCCATACAGAAAAAAGACGATACGCGCATTAGGGTCCATTCAGAAATAGTGCGATACGCCATTTTTTGCGATTAGGGTCCGTTTCAGAAATAGTGCGATACGCCATTGTTTGCGATTAAGGTCCATACAGAAAAAGTGCGATACGCGCATTAGGGTCCATTCAGAAATAGTGCGATACGCCATTTTTTGCGATAAGGGTCCGTTTCAGAAATAATGCGATACGCCATTGTTTGCGATTAAGGTCCATACAGAAAAAGTGCGATACGCGCATTAGGGTCCATTCAGAAATAGTGCGATACGCCATTTTTTGCGATTAGGGTCCGTTTCAGAAATAGTGCGATACGCCATTGTTTGCGATTAAGGTCCATACAGAAAAAGTGCGATACGCGCATTAGGGTCCATTCAGAAATAGTGCGATACGCCATTTTTTGCGATAAGGGTCCGTTTCAGAAATAATGCGATACGCCATTGTTTGCGATTAAGGTCCATACAGAAAAAGTGCGATACGCGCATTAGGGTCCATTCAGAAATAGTGCGATACGCCATTTTTTGCGATTAGGGTCCGTTTCAGAAATAGTGCGATACGCCATTTTTTGCGATAAGGGTCCATACAGAAAAAGTGCGATATGCGCATTAGGGTCTATTCAGAAATAGTGCGATACGCCATTTTTTGCGATTAGGGTCCGTTTCAGGAATAGTGCGATACGCCATTTTTTGCGATTAGAGCCCGTTTCAGAAATAGTGCGATACGCCATTTCTTTGCGATTAGGGTCCATTCAGAAATAGTGCGATACGCCATTTTTTGCGATTAGGGTCCGTTTCAGAAATAGTGCGATACGCCATTTGTTGGCATTAGGGTCCTTTTCGGAGGTTGACGGACACGGGTGGGTAGCACTTAAGTATGCGAGTGACCCCCCGGGTTCATTCTTCAGTAAAGTCACTACTACTATACTATTTACTAGTTACGACCGCAAATTTGACTTTAAGGTACAAGTTATAGTTCTGAAGAACTGAAGAATGTTTTTATGACTCATGAACTGCTGAATGCTCCACATAAATATAACATTTTATAATTTGGACAGTAGTTTAGTATTGCGCTGGTATTGGCGCACTGGTGCGGGGCTCTGGCTGATCGTGCGCCGCCCGAGCGATCCGCTGCCTGATGATCTGCAGCCACTGGCCAACTGGCTGCCAGCACCGCTGAACTGCGATCGTCCTGTCAGGCGCATTGGCGGTAAACTGGAACCACACTCGGCGAGACATTTTGTAATTTTCCGAATGTCTAGGGCTGTTTCGGCAAGTTTCAAGGGGTGTACAACATAAAAGAATAAATGTGAGATTATATCTTTCGAATATCAAATACATATGCACCGTAAATTGAACTGCACGACATCGTAAATATGCAAAGGTATGCTCACGATTCACCGTCGTGTCTATTATGTACCGAATTAGTCAACAACAATTACGAAAACATCTCGGCAAATTACACAACATAGAAGCATATTAAGACAAATCCATTTGCATGATTCAATATTATATAATATAACCTGCTTAATACGCAATATCAAAATGTAATTAGTTGATTTCGAGAAATCTTTATTCCACTTTCATCAACTGGCGTAAGTCCGTGTCATGTGAAGTCTGGATATAAACCCCTCACAAAAAGTTCCGCAATTCAAGTTTGAGCGTTCATATTTCTGCTATTACTTTATTACCGTTCATGAATTTGGTATCATTGGAAAGCTTGTTATCCCCCCCCCCCCCTCCCCATTTACATTGATATGGCATATGCTATGGATACTCTATCATGGATTGTGCATGACACCCGAATATGGGGCAAAGTCAAAATTGAAATGTTGCAAAATGCATTGATATTGTCAACAGTGTACCCTCATTTTGTCAGGAGAATAAAGAGAATAATGCGTGGATGTAAATGGCGAATTATCATTTTATTTGGAGGATGGTATGTGTCTTCATGAATTTGAGGTGGTGCAATAACGTTTTTGTATGTTGTTAGGAAGATGTAATGTGACTGATTGAGAAATTATCATTATGTTTGACTTTTACACAAGTTTACACAAAATCCACAAGTACAGTACAAACGTCAATTTTCATTGTCCAAACAACAGACAAAATGTATAATTGTATTCATGACCACTTCAGAATCATTCCATCCTCCAGGAGAAATGATAATACGCCATTGACGTCATGCATGATCGCCTCAACATCATTCAAAACATCACTTATTCTCCCAATGACATGATAAATCATATTGACAATATCAATGCACTTTTGATTTTGCCCCATATTCGGATGTAATGCACATTCCATGATAAAATATCCATAACAAATGTCATATCAATGTAAAGGGGAGAATACAAGCTTTCCAGCAATGATACAAGATTCATGAACGGTAATAAATTAATAGGATATATATGAACGCTAAAACTTGAATTGCGGAACTTTTTGTGAGGGTTTTAGTACACGGTTGCATATGCTCGCGCTGAATCTCAAGCTAGGCGAGAAGCTCGAGGGTGCACGCGTGACGTCATATTCCGTACTCGGTAATTTCCGTTTCAAGCCAGGTATAGAAGTTCTGAGAAGGGTCTCGGAAAAAGCTTCTTATCGCGTTTCATTGACATTTCAAGACGTAAGAGCAGTTGATTTGTGTTCTGGTTGGTATAAGCTTTCTGTGCATGTATAATTTGTCCATTTTGTGATATTTCTTCGCTCAGGTACTTTAACCACATGACTTTCATTTGACTTTCCGTTTTGATGTTATTTTCCTGGCAGGATCGTATCATGTATATGAACTTGTATGTTACTTTGCACAATAGACTTGAACAAAAAATTATTGAAATTAAATGAAATTAGCAATGAGCAAAGGGTTTTAATATGAAAGGAAATGAAAAATGCTTGTAAAATTTGTTGACAAAAATTCATGTGCCATCATTCATGGGCCTAAACATAGTTATCATGAAAGGAATGGACAAAGACATTTTTTGAGATTTGTATTATTTATCTGATTCAAAAGGAAGATTTTAAAAGTTTTATACAAAAAATCGTACATGTTATTTATTTACAAATTATGTAGATATTACAGCGATTATAGCATTATTGTAGTACATTAGCAATTATTATATGATTAAAGCGATTTGAAATGCACTTAGTTTCACATAGGGGAAATCACAAAGAAGGGCAAAATTTTAAATACTTTTTTAATATATATTTTAGCAATATCTGAGACGAATAAGGCCATACAACTATTGATTTGTTTTCCAAAGGACATGCCAATTCATAAACAGTTGGTAATAATCATAATCAAACAAACTTCGGCCATCCCAATGATTATTTTGCGCATGACCGCGAAGCTACGACGTAAAGTATGTATAGGTTTTCCGGTTCAATTTTGCACTTTTTTCAATCGAATTCATTTAGGGTCATTCGAATTCGCGCGTTGCCGCGTAATCGTTGGTATCGGTATTCCAAATTCCGAATAAGTGCATGCGAATTCATGCATACGCACACGCTTTCGTGAATAGGCACAGAAGTTCATTTATGGGCATTCGAATTCGCGAATGTGCAGCCAACTGTCAACTGCCCTTTCGCGAATTCGAATGACCATTGATGAAAAGGTATGCACTTTGTGCAAATTCACTTGCTCCTACGTGATTTTGAACGACTATTTACGAATTCGAATGCTGCTTTGGTACGGCGATCGCAAATCGAGCGAATTCGTTTGCTCCTATTATCAATTCGATTGACACGATCGCGAAATTGAGCGGGAAAACCTATATTATCATGAAAATAAGATAATCATATGGCATGACATCAAAACAAACGATGGGCTTGCAACGATCTGTCACGTTCACGTTCGTTTTCTGCATACTTTCGTTAAAATACCTCCTTTAATGTACCGAGGTTGACACGACGTGAATAACATTATGTCAAGTAAAAGACGTGATTAATTACGAACTTTACACAAGTTACATTGTACGCTACACATTTAGTAATAAAAGTGTATGTAAACGAAAATAAGTCATGACGTCCACAACGTTCACATTACATACACGCAAAATGTCAAAGGGCTCGACATTCTCACGAAGGCTAATATTTGAATCTTTAAAGGTGAATAATGAAAGAAGATCACCGTCAACAAGCAAACAACGCAATGCGTATAGTAATGGTACAGTAAACAAATATACCATGCACCGAGAGCCTCTAGTTGAAATTATGGTTCCCGAGGTGACAGGAAAAGCACCATTTTCGAAAATCAGTGCTTTTCTGCCACCGAGGAATCCATAATTCCACTAGTGGCTCGAAATAGTGCATGATATATTTGTTTTATATCCTTCATTAATGAAATCCTGTTCAGTGTAATAATAAAAAGTGTTTTCACTTACCAATAATGTCACTTTAAGTCGATGATTCAGACCGAAGTCACAGAATGCCTTCACACGGCTGTACACCCACCTGCATGCACCGCGACGCGACAAAAGTTTGTCTAATTCACCAATGTCTGTGCTCGAAATTCACATTAGTATTGAGAGAGTAGTACTCCTTGAATCTTGACAGTCCGTATTTAGTCTGTTTTTGTTTGTGTTTTCACTATCTGTAGAACCGACAAATTCCTCTAAATCCTCGTCATTAATCAATTCGAACCGAACCGCGGCTGCCACTTTGTCTGTTTACAATATTGCAGCGCAGACGATATCGCGATCCGCACGTTTATACACAAGTCTATGAGGAGCGATACCGATCCGATATATCGTGTTGATATTGTGTATATCGTGTTGATATCGATTAAAATCCATTGATCGCATTGATCGATCGCATATCTATGACGTCATTCATGGTATAGTGCACTATACCATGGATGACGTCACGGTATAGCACATTTTTCTCCATGAGCAATACTATGTTTGGTTACATGACGCTATGTAGACCTATCAGTGAACAGCATTTCATTAATGAAGGATAAAGTAGCTATTATTGTTAGCTTGTTTAGTAGATCGTTAAGAGTGAAAATGTCATGTTTTGATTTGGTGTCTGACTCCGGATCAATCGTGACTTGGGTATACATCACCATCATACAAGCTCTCAATGGCCATTAAAATTGTTTTAGGTAGAAATTACCAAACACTTCGTATTAGACGGCGTGTGATCTACGGAAGTATGCACAACCCGAGTACGTGAACGTGACTCGCTTACGTGATAGATCGTTTCAAGCCAAAACAAAGTTCGCAAATAATGTTCTTTTTCAATTAACAAAGTAACATCGAAATCACTGTTAGGCTCACGACATTGTAACAATCTTACAGCAAATACAAAATTGTTTATTCACATTTCTTGAATGAATGAGTTATTTTGAATTATTTGTTCACCAACACATACTTAGACGATAGACGTGTTTACCACCGCCTGTAAGGTTTAATCACAAGGGAGACTGACATTCATTTTATTTGTACAAATTAAATTAATACAAATCAATTGAATCTAATCAAATCAAAGAATCAAGTAATGGCTGGCCCTAATTACAAGTAGTCTTGGTGCCTCCATCCCTAAACTAAAACGAGTGTCCTCATCCCGGCAAATAACTTGCGGCAAAGCCACATCCAGCAGAGAAAAATCAAGTACTTTCTCTGAAGGATAAAACAAAATGTACATGTTCAACATCCTAGCCTAGCACCTAGCTGACCATGCACGAATACGTGTATACAAAATCACCGCTCTTGTGAGTCAACAGAACCAGGGCGTGATGCCTATATAGTAAATTGAATCGAATTTACATTTATTAATAATAAGCTGATAAGAAAAAGCATTACAAAGAAATATCGCGTATCTTAGTCACATATAAGGAAGCCGAAGGCTGAGGATGCAGAGTGATCTCGATGTAATAACATAAATACATGATAACACATTACATTACAACGTATACATATACAAATAAACATACAATATATAGCTAATAAGTCAATCATTTATGGATCTAATATTATTATTCGATGATTACAGCTAAAAAGGACACACCCCGGTGAGACCGACATGACTAACCAACCAGACAACACTACAAATATACGTGATAAGTATGACAATAACACAAAATTATCATTTGTACAGAAACACCATATATGCCATAAGAAACGTAATTACTGATTTTTAAAAAATGTAGTATGATTATTAGAAACCTAACGAAACACATATGCACGCAATATACCTACAAGATTAACTCATGTACTTCTTATACGATAACTCACTTGTGTGTATGACTAACAGTACACACTTTTAGCATTAAACATATTAATATATTACAAAACATCGGTCACGCTGCGAAACATATAGGTCCGAATTCATATGCAAAATAGCTATCCTCGCAAACTAAACCGATTGTGACATAAATATACGCCCGTAGTTTTTAACATAACAGAAAGTATCCCGTTGCTATACAAAACCAAGTCCTATTTACATGTGGGTAAACTAGTGGACGATCGTGCTATCGTGCTATGCCCAGCTACCTTTACAACTATCACGAACAGTGTTCAGATTCTCAAATTCTCTTCTCCATATTCGGATTTATTTATTTATTTGTTGTATTATTATTATTATTATTTTTTTTTTTTTGGGGGGGGGGGGGGGGACGCAGAACAATATTTTTACCCCCAATGTTTTCATTGAGAGGTGGGAAGCACTGCCCCCCGGATCGACGCATCTGGCCTGAATTTGGATTAGATATCGCTTAGTGTCATGTGGATTCTAGATTCTAGAACGATACAAGACTTCTACATACCCTCGTAATAAGCATATTGATAGTCATCATCGATTTGTGGTGTGGCTTGCGACGACTTTTGAATCGGGTTCAAAATACCCTGGACGTCGTTGCCTGACTGGGGTTGGCGCACATCCGGCGTCAAATAATAAGCGTCGGGATAACTCTTTTCCGCAGTCGCAGCGCCATCGTGATATGTATGAGACATCACCCCTGGCTTGGTTACCTCCTCTGTCTGGTTCGCCGTATCCGCAGTGACGGTCATGTAGGTATGACCATCGTCCGCCTTGTCAGTGCTTCCATGTTGTGGGAGTGTGTATGCATCGTTGTCCATCTCAAACTCAGTGTCACCCTTGGCAGGTGACTTGGCGTTTCTTCTAAATCAGGAAAAAAAAGTTAACAGAATTAAAGTATGCAATGTTATTTGTTTTAAGAATTGACTTGGGTATAAATAATGACAAAACAATGAACTGAATGCCTAATATGTGTACAAACAACCATTATCAATATACAAAGTATATTCCTAGTATGATTTATTTAACTGTATTAATGTGAATTTCAGCTGATGAGGGTCAGAGAGGAGGGTAGATAGGGGAAGGGAGGGAGAGAGGGATGGGGGAAGATCGAAATATGATGGGCTAGCACGATCGAAACATACCAGGGACAAGAGTGAAATGGAAAGAATGGTCGGGGTTACAATGCATTATACTGAAGGGGGTGTTCTACGGAGATTAACATAATGGGTTGGCAGTGAAACGTACAACAACGCCTGATAGGTAATATTTTTATTACACGAACCTCTCACCTGCGTTTACAAACGATGATTCCATAAATGGTGAGGAGTAGAACTAACATGAAGAATGCTCCGCCAAATGCAGCCCCCACTGCCACTTACGGAATTAAAAATATATAGACAAACAAATTGTTATTGTATTATAATGCAATATATCTCATTATAATTCTACTTTGCCATATTTGGACCGTGATTTTGTTCTTCTTTTTCTTCTACTTCTTCTGATAATGTTACCTCCTCCTTTATCATGATTGCGTTTTTATATTTTTCTGAACCATTATTGGTTTTGATTTTGTCGTTGTGTTCGATTACAAAAAGAGTACGAGTTATAATGACACAATATGTATTTGCATGGGAGTGGAAATATGTAGCCACTCTGGCAGTCATCGCATTATTGGTATTTTGTAATTATTATTTACTCCTGTCATTTGAAAGCACGTCGAAACGAAGATCACTTCTTACCCGCCATTGAGAAGCATTGTCACTTACAGGGAATCGAGGTGGTTAGAGTAGTCTTTGTTTCAAGCGTTGGTGATGCTCTGGTCGTACTGTCGGATGTTCCGTATATCAGTGTAGTCTCCTGCATCGGACTTGTCGAGGGAGCTGGGGGAGCTGGGCTGGTTGTTGTTGTTGAAAGAACTATAACAGTTTCAAAAGGAAAGGAAATCATACAGGAACTTTTCAAAGCTACATTTTTTTTTAAGCAAAATAATGTAAAATGCATTGCGTAATCATTATTTGTGCTAATTATGAGTATTTATTATGTCAATTGCATTTATTCTAGAATATACATACAGGGCGCATAGTTAAAGCATTTTTTATATAATGAAGAGCTTAGTTCTAAAAAGCATTGGCGCACTCGCAAATGTTTGGTCTGTTTATACGGAACCAGAAAAAAAAAATGGTTCCGTAAGTGGTGGAAGTCAATTGCTTTGTGTATGAATTACACAAGCCTTTTCAAAATGTTGGGTACCTATTTGATATCACAAAACGGTACCAAACATTATAATTATGTGTTGTTATTTGCCTGGTGGTCCCCTTGAAGCTCTTCATATACATGTGCGTATATACGTACCCTGTTTTTCCACTTCAGAAGACATAAACCTTCCCGATTACTATTCAGTTACTTCAGCTCAGTCGTGAGATAATATATTTTGACTTTCCAAAACTGAAATATTTTCAAAAGAAATGTATGTAAAATGTATTACGTCATATTTATGTATTACTTACAAATGTACAATTATAGACAATCATGTATAAACTCACGATCAAAAACTGCGACGGCCCCTATTCCGCCGCAAGTCTGTTGATTGTTTCCCGTACATGGATGATAACAGTTGTTATCTCTCAGTTTGACATGTCGACCAAACAAAAATAAGCGGTCCTTATGACTAGCGGTCCTTATGACTAGCGAGCGGACCCCCAAATTAACAATTAACACCTGCACAGCTATAGAAACTCACGATTAAAAACAGCGATGGCCCCATTTCCACCACAACTCTGTTGATTGTTTCCCAAGCAGGGGAAATAACAATCCTCATCTCCCAATCTGCCATTTAGACTGTAGCTTGTGCCAGCATCTCCACAGTAGCATTCCGCACCAAACTCGACTCCAGCGAGATCAAAGCTGGCATTCCTGCAGAGATCCATGCACTTGTCGATCGTCAGGTCAGGGTACGTACACGAAGTTGTAGAGCCACAAGGTCTGCCGGGAAGGACGCGAATGCCTTCATGTGTGCTAGTGTAGCAGCCCAAATATCTCTCATCTACATTAATGATATCATGTTCCAGTATACATTATTTACAATCATCTTCTTTTTACATCGCGAGTTATAAATGTGCATGTTTTGGCAAGACCATATTAATAGCCCATACTACCTGACTACATGTCGGGTATACATAACCATTATGAATATTTCGCAAACTGATGAACTGTTAATACATGGCTTGTCAGGGAGGACGCGATTATGTGCACCGTCATTGTAACAGCCCAAGTATCGTTCATCTAAAAATGTAATATTTCCATAAACAAAGGAAGGTTATCGTCTTCTTTGTTTTCAAAACTATACCAGACGAAATTAAAGGATAGTTGAGTTTTGGTAAAGAGGGCGCTACATACAATTATTTGTTGTGAGATAATGAAAAACCGAGTGTAAAATTTGAAAGAGCACAATATTTTAATGACAGAATAAACTTTATTTTATCAAAATCGGTTCAGAAACGGCTGAAATATCCATAAACATAGCCATTTGTAATAAATGTGGGGCCCCACACTTATTCCACAATTTTGAACCAGCCGTTAAAAATTCCAAAAAATGCTTCCACTTTTCAAAAATTTACAAATAGGTATTTTAATAGTTGTTGGTTATTTCTCTATCTAAACACTATTTTCAACAAAACATCACATGCACAATATATTATTCAAAATGGTTGAAACCGATGAATGTTTAGAGAGCGCCCTCTTACGTGTTAACGGCTCTTTTTGAAAGATAACATGATCTTTACTAAGTGATTTGTAATTTTATGTTGCTTTCTATCAGTTTGTAATATAATGATGTAGGTTTTGATTACCAAAATTCAGTTTCACCAAAAATGTACTCTCATTACCAGAACTCAACTATCCCTTTAACTTATTATTTATTAAGAAGAAAACATGAATTATGACCAAATATTTATGCCTTGGTTTTGTTATTGTGTATCTTGTTATTTAGTCTTTCATTTGTATGCCATGGCTATATGTTAATAACAAACACGCCCATTAGCCTCTGATTAATGTACAGGAATGGTCCCAAGTAAGAAACATGATAACACATGTATATTATGTATGTACCGCACGCAATTTAAGGTTGCGCGGACAAGACATATAGAGGGCCGGGGAAAAAATTACTCAGTCGCCCGCATTACTATCCGTTGGGGACAGCGCTGCCCGCATTGGGCCGCGCCGTGACAGTCAACTAGGCTAGAACGAACGTGCTGCTAAAAGGGGATACCATTAGTTTGTACAGACGGCGCGTCTTGTGCGTAGCGCGCGCGTAATACAGAGCGCGTTGATAGAGAGAGTTGCGACACCGGAAGTGAGCGCTGATTGGCTAACGCTTCAATAGTTCCAAAAAACTTCGGGCCCTGTACAAGTCAATGGGAAAGTCGACTTTTCTCCAGATTTCAGGTAATTATGTTATGCCTCCTACCTCTATGATTACAATGTTCATATATTTCCAAAGTATGGAATATGCTGATCGTATCAATATAAATTGTATTATTGAACTATGTTTATTCACGAAGAAATTTATATATTTGTCGGGATTTTTTTTCCTGCAGAAATCTTCCGCCCACGGCTACATATCGAGATGGGACTAGTGTACACACGGGATACATTCGGCGTGCGATCCACTGATTGACCGATGGTCAACCCTGGTGAGTAAAATTCGCAGCTGGTTTACAATAACATTGACAGTTTGCTGTAGACTATGATGGACTTTCTTTCTGATCGAGAAAGAATGATATGAATTATTAAACAACATACTCTTATTCTAACTAAAAAGCAAATTATTTATACATTTTATGTTTTGTTTCGTTTTTTAAAAAGGAAAGTTTGGATGATTGATGTTTGAGTTTGACTTGTTATAATAATGTTATAAATAATATTTAAATTAAATTGTATAAGAATAAGGAAGAAGAACACAAATTAAACATGATAAACTTTATTTTACCGCCAACCGTACTGTAGGTCCTTCAAGTTCACGAAATGTGTAACATCAAATTCAGTGTTTTAGATTTTCAATTTTACATGTTAATTGTAATTTTTATAAAACAATTTTTTATTTTTAGGGAAGCAGCTTTAGCCTTGGCCTTGGTCAGAAATGGTTACAGGCAGCTGGTCAAGCAGTGCTCTTCTATTCTTAAGTCAGGTAAGTCATGTTGAAAGTTAAGACATGCCCACGATTTGGTATGCTTGACCATGTTGACTATTATTATTAAAGGAACCGATGCGCTATACAAATTGCATAGTCATACTCGTAGAACAGTCACAGGCTCTTTTAAGTTTTACGTCATGCATACCAAGTAATGGGCACGTCTTTGAAGATAATGCCGAAAAGGCGAACATTATTAATTGTCGGCCAATTTACTAGTTTTAAAAACAAAATTAGGAATGCCAATGACATTGCCTTACCCTTGGTTCAAGAGTAGGTAATTATGATATTCCGTATGGCATGCATTCACTATGAATGTTATCAGTTCAAATTATTATTGCACATATAAAAGAATAGAATGTTATTTATTATAACTAAGCTGCATTGTTTATAATCGTTTATATATATGCATTTCTCTACTCGCTATGTTAGCAAAAATCAATACATTTCAAAACAAGAATAAATGAATTAATAATTTGACAAATTTGTTTGCAGTACTTCTACTAGTTTTATAGTAAAGCCTATAATGTAAGCCTTGTTTTATTTTATATGAATAAGCAACTTTTTTTGTAAATGTCAATGCATGTCATTTTGACATTTTATTCTCCTTATCCTAGTACAGGGTGTAAAGGGTGGAATCTAAGATATGTAGTTTCAATGACTAAACAATGTTTTCTTTCTTCTCGTTATATTTTCAACAGATGTGTACAACTACAAGACTTCACAAGATACCCACCAACTCCTACAGACCAAGGATACCAGGAAGCCCACGTCGGAGGAGATTTTTGATGGAGCATTGCTGGCTGAAGAACTTACTGAAGTGGAACTTGGACATTTGGTACCACTATGACTGCTAAAATTGCATTGAAGTTTTTAAAATTCTATTTAAAATGTTGATTATATTCTAAATTAAAAGATTATTAACCCCAAATGTTAAAGTCTCAAGTGTTCATAGAGTTTTTCTGTTACAGGAGAATAAACAACCAAGATGAATGAATAGTGTGAGGTGAGAATTATGTTGGTGTATTTATGCATGATGGTGGTGTTGGTGATAAAATGGAATGAAAAACAACTACAGTGGAACCTCGTAATAACGACCATGAACATTATTGTTATATCAGGTTTCTCATTATATCATGATAAAAAACAAAGCAATATCAAGAGCTGGAACCAGCAAAATGACATTGTTATAAGAGGGTTTTGTTATATCCGACCTCTTTATAATGAGGTTCCACTGTACAATGTATTGTAAATAGTCTTTATAAGGAAGTGCATGACCATTTAAATGCAAATTACAAATTTGTCTGGTTGTGTGCTATCATCTAACAAAATGCTTAGTTTGCTCGTCAGGGATAACATACAACAGTATGGTTATTAGTGGATGACAACATAGTTGTGACATGAATGAATGTGCTATGTATTGTTAATGGGGATAGCTGTGAAGATAAATAATGTTATCATAGTGTATCATTTATGGTATGTATGGTAATTAGCATGGAATTATAATACAAAATTTAGTTACATCTAAGGTTCCAGGGGGGTGTTTCACAAAGATCCTAAGTTGACCTTAAGTCTAAGTTGGACGTAGAAATTATAGAAAACTGTTAGTTTCATTGAAAGAAAGTGTACATTTTTGAAGGCATCAAATGTTGATTAAAATAATACATATTTTCTATTGACAAGGTGATTTCATTTTCTTGATTTAAAAGTCTAAAATAGTTGCATTTTTGCATTTGATAATATTTTGATTTCGAGGCTACAAATGGCTTACCATAATTTATAAGTCCAACTTAGAGTTAAGTTCAACTTAGGATCATTGTGAAACACCCCCATGACATATACATGTATGTAAATTAATGTTGACTGTATTAAAGTGTCCACATCAAGTATAAGTAAACTAGATTCAGTATATTTGTATTAAACATTGTTGCGATTATTTGTCTTAATTTTGCCAAGCACTACTACTTGAAAAACTCCAGAGTAAATTTCTTTCCTGGTAACCCATTGTGAAAGTGTGTGAGTTGTATTGTTTCAAATATTGTTATTGCTCAGCTTGGGCAAATGTGCATTTGACTGATGATGTTAAAGGAGGGATTTGGCGGATGATGTTAAAGGAGGGATTTCACTCTTTAAAGAAATGTGTTGACTTGGCAAAATAAAAACAAATAATTGCTACTATGTTCACAATTATACACAAGATAATTTGGACAAACAGTTAAGAAATAATTGATGTGTACACTTATACTGATAATTCAACATCAATTTGAATGTTATGATGAAACCTTTAAATTAAACATGTTAGCCTGTTAAGGATGGACTGATTTTGCTACATCTATTCTCCATAGACCAAAGCCCAAATTTGTTCAGGACCAGTCCTGAACAGATTAAATTTTATTGCCCAATAGGTCACCATGTACATTTACAATATTTGTAATGATTCAGGGCTCAACACTAAACATATTTTCAGTGGCCTAATTTTACAATTTATCTAACTGAACTGACCAAAACAATTGATGTGGATGAGGTGTTACAATTTGTTAACATGGTCAGCTTTAAATTTTCAAGCTGACAATGTGAACAAATTGTAATGCCTCATCCACCTTAATAAATTAATTTGCACAAAAAAAAGCAACTAAAATACAACATAACTTTCACTGGCCATTGGCCAAGCAAGACTAATTTACTCCCGGCCATCTAGCCAGTAGCCAGTGCTAGTATTTAGTCCTGAATTATGACAAAATATATGGAGGAACTTCTTTATAACGAGCCTTGTATAGTTAGGCAATCTCCATGCACAGGCTCTTTTTTAATATGTGTATTACATTTTAGCCCTGATACAAGATATCCGACAGAGCGAGGTGAATCAATTGGCAAAAGTTACTTGTGATAATGATGTTTCACTGTACATATTTAAAGAAAAAGTATTAAAGAAGAAGTCAAATTAATGAATCAATCCTCACAAATGTTTAAGTAATTAAACCACAGGGTCATTTAATAGATCAATTGCAAAATCGTGCAGGTCAGACAAACAAGTTAATTATTGAAAAGGAAAGTATGTTTGTGTTTTTTGGCATTTAAAATTCTGTAATTTGTTTCCTCATTATCAGCAGACAAAAGTCCTAGAAGAAGCACACACATTACTGTCATGCACTATGTTCGCTTCTTTCAACAGGTCCTAGCCAAATTATCTTTTTTGTAGGGCCCTTCAGTCATTTCTATCTTTAAAAGTTTACTTGTGTACATCTATAGATCTATTGATAATCAAGCAAAAGACTAATTAAAAATAAGAAACATTAAAAAGAACAAATACCAGATATCTTTTTAAAAACATTACTATACTTCTTGCCTCCCAGCAGCAAGTTCAAAAGACTGAGATTCTTGTATTGTTTAAATGGCATGGGGTACACACTTTCTAGTGCTCAAATAATGTAAATTTTAAATCCTTTTAATTTGTGGTTCTCCAATATCAATATCTTAGAGCGCACATTTAGCCAGTCATCTAGAGTCTTTCTAGTACTTGTCATCCATGCAATCCATGAATTCCATCCACAAGGTAGACCGTTTCCTTTTGCGGTTATGGTGAGGATATCTTTCCTCGCCAGGATATCACGCTGTTTTGGTCATAGTAACCTATAAATATGAAGTGAAAAGAGAACAAAGAAAAATACACTTTAAATACAACATTTAACAAATTGGCATATTACACACTTGAATACAAAACATGAACAAATGCATGAACAAACCTATCCTATGAGCTTCACGAACAGGGATAAAAAATACACCACTCCAACTGGGTAAGCGGTGTTCTTTTTATATGAAAATACTGCACGTTTCATACAGAATTTTATGGGAATATTGTAATATGATTGACATCTCACGAGTCACAATTTTTTAATAAAGATACAAAAAGGGCTACACTCACGAGACATGATGCAAAGTTACTTGCTTATTTCGCCTATTTAGAAATGTCTTAGTAAATTACTAGGCATTCATTTCATTTAAAATCAAACAAAAACATTAAAAAACACAGCATGATTTACCTGAATTATGTTATGAAAGTTTCGACCAGCTACGTGCCATGCCAAATATGTAGACAGTTCGAAGAATCCAGTCCAAGTTTTCAGTCCTGCCCAACGCCGCTTCCCTGAAAAGCAAAATAATTGTTTTATGTATTACATCTGACTGAATTACATGAAACGTATCATACAAATTGCAGCGCAAAATTATGAAAAATATATTAGATTCACTTCACAGTCTAAACTATGAAGAAGACCAAACTCAAAAAATTGTTTGTTTACTTTGAGTCTTTGTTATAATTTAAATAAAATTACTCTTTTGTTCGAAAATTGAAACCATTTTGTTACAATTGTTTCATTATCGATTCATGAATAATTAGTTATTCATAAATCTAGACGCATATATGGGGGAATTAACTTTTGAATTGAATGAAGTCAATAACATTAACAAAACGTCAACAATATTCATAATATTGATTATTGTTATTTGTTAACCAGCTGCGAATTTCACTCACCAGCGGTTAATCAGTAGCTCGCACGCCGAAGATCCCCCGTGCTACCCGCAAGTCCCATCTCGATGAGCAGCTCGCGAGCGGATGGTTTCTACGGGAGAGAAAATCCGTACAAATGTATTAATTTCTCCGTGAATAAATATTATTCCATAATAAAGCTTATATTGATACGATCGAAATATTATTCAGCTTTGAAATATATGAAATTTGTAATCATAGAGGTAGGAGGGTAAGGGATAATTACCTGAAATCGGCAACAAGGTCTGTTTTCCCGTAGACTTTGTACAGCGGCGAAAGTTTGTTTGGAACTATTGCGCAAACAATTTGACCTTTGACCCCGAGTGTCGCAACTCTCTCTATCAACGCGCTCTTATATTGTATTTCTGTGTGGCGTAATATGACTAGCGTCCTCTATTGGCCTTGTCCGCGCCACTTTTGATTTCCTTCTTCCTCCTACATGGCTATACTAATGCAAAGTCATTTAATGTTTTAATTATTTACATTTTACATGTCAAATGTCTATTGTGCTTGATCAACCCAAATATAAGAGCAGGTGAAAATGCAGGCTGCATGCACTCATAGGCGTAGGAGGCGGGGGGGGGGGGGGGGGGGTGGGGAGGGGGGGGGGGGGGGGGGGGGGGGGTGGGGGTTGTTGATGCATCCCACCCCCCCCCCCCCCCCCCCCCCCCCCCTCGCCTCCCTATCTCTCCAGAGTTTTTAACCCGGCCATATTCGGGCAAAACGAACGTGCTATCCGGACAAATTATGTCATATTCAGTCGGGTTAAATCATGTCATAGTCAAGCAATGTCGTGTCATGTTCGGGCAAATCCATATCATGTCGGGCAAAAGCGTCTCATATATGGGCAAAATCATGTTATTATGGAGCAGACAATTGAAAACATGCAATTTCTGTTCGGCATCAAAAGGTCATTGTCAGGTAAAAATGCTAGAACTCGGGGAAAAGGCCTCAGCTTCCATGAGAAGAACGTGCTCCTTCGCCCATGCACACAGTTTATTTGAATTCAAAATTATATGAGTTTCTATAAACCTTAACATCCATGATTCCTTGAATTTTACAAGACTTTTCACCACAATACGCAAACAAGGTTCTTTTTTCTCTTAGTAGTTTTTTTTACAAAGTACGTTCTGGAAATCTTTTTTCTTTCAATCGAGTGCTGAAGAAATGCAGATCATATTAAATGGCACGACTTTGCATGAGATCATTTTACAGATGACGTTTGGGTTTTCCAGCCCCATAATAATCCTTAAATAAGCGTTGTGCAATGTTTGTAGCATGTAACTAGCATGTCCCCCGTTGAGTTTAGACGGTGCACAATATGATCATGTGAGATAAAAAGTATTGTGAAACGTCCCAAGCACACAACATTGACATACGCTTTAATTTCTTACCTACAAAATGAAACAATACATTAGAACTTAATATTAAGATTTTTCAAAAAACTTATACTTTGAAATAAACTATTTTAGCAATAAAACTATAACAAAATCTAGCACCTACGCTACAATTCAACCGCATGTACGATGTTTGGTCCAATATCAGGGGCGCGCATGGAACTATGAACTAATATCCCTGCATGTAGTGATACTAAAGTTCGGATTTTACCACATAAGCTGTTTTATTTACTATTTCATCAATATTGCTCAATTAGTTTGAGCCGATACAGATGTTTTCGGTTACTTTCCCTATCATCATATCTGGCTTTAAACTTCAGTTTCTCTTACAGTTAACTATACTATTTGTTTAATCTGACAGATAATACTCTTTTCTCAACCAATTGTTGTTTTAGAGGTTTCCTGGCATAACCATTTCATCAAGAATATAAAAATAATTATGTGTGTAAACAACATGTTATAATAGTACACGTATTTGTTTGAATTATAGTGATCATTTACTGCATTATGCAATAATCTGCAAAACATGCATCTAAGCTGTTAACCCGTTGAGGACGAATTGATTTTGGTATAACATGCATTCTCCATAGAATCAAGCCCGAAATCATATTTCGGGACCAGTCCTCAACGGGTTAACAGTATATGAAGAGCTCAGTTCCAAGAAGCGTTACATACACTTTTCACACAAATTGAGTTAACGATATTATTCACATTTTTAAGCTACGTAGCAATCTAGGAATCCACATTTTACGACATTTACTCACTCAACATCAATGTTATAGAAAGTTAAAGTTTTCATATTTTCATAGTAACGTGTACAAAGTTTGGCAAAGAAACCGGTTTTCCTCGAAAGTTGAAAAATTGGATATCGTGCCTTTTGGAAGAAAGCTCTTCATGTGTAAACATGCATTCTTTAAAGTAAAGCAGTGAGCCTACCATAACATACGACTGCACCCACATCAGATCCTGATGGACATCCAGTGGTATTCACCGTACAGGAAGCAATGTTACGATCATCTGAGTTGAAAAAGAACTAATGAATGAAATAATATACACGTATGATGTATACTTATATATGATTGGCATTATGTTGGTAGTGATACTTGTAAAGGGTTTATATTAACACAACT